>PNEQ01004581.1:0-50728 GCA_003012365.1 Medauroidea extradentata | reverse complement strand
TATATATATATATATATATATATATATATATATATATATATATATATATATATATATATAGAGATAGTCAGAAATTTTTTTGCTAAGTTGTTTTACGCATCATATTATAAATTAACTAATGCTTGTTCGGAATATAATATTGCTATTTTTATCTTATATCAAATGCAGTTTTTTTTTTCTTTCTCCTCTTTCGGTTCTTTCAAATAGCTCTGTTAAGGTTTTAAATGAATAGTTTTTACATGTCTGCTTTGTTTATTTTACGTGGTTTCTGTTACACTACTGTGTCTTTTGTACAATTACAGGTCCAATCAGCTTGACTCTCTACATGTCTGATGCAGAAGCACAACAGTTTTTGAGTTACGCCTTGAGCTCAGAAGTTCTCAGCACAAGGAAAAATATTGGTTACCATATTGTTTACAAGGAAGGGGTATGCTATATACCAATACATACTATTTTTGTTTATTAATGTGTTTTTATTATATTGATAACAGAGATTATTCACAATTAAAATTTTAAAAATAATAAGTTCCTAATGTTTTTTTTTCTTTGTTTGTTACAAATTAAGTAGGCCAACGTAACCAGGTATAAGGATGTATACGGCGGGATCCAACCTATTAATTGGGGATGCGAGTAGAGAATTTTACATTAAAACTTATTTTTTTATTTTAACTTTAACTGTTACAGCAAGATAAAAGTATAGAATTTTACGTGTCAATTTTATCGGATTTATGTCGTGTTTGGACTCATTTTAAAGCTAATTTAATTTCTAGCAACTTTTCTAAGTAAACTTTTATTATATTTTGCCTTGTTTTAATTTTGTTAAATTTCAAGTAGCTTATTAGCTTACTTCTCCTGGAATAGGATGTGGCAGGCTAGTCGTAGTTCTCTTGCTTGGAAGCACGTACAGAGAAGTGCTGGCTTTTACAATTTCAAATAAGCTCTGAGCTCGCCAGGGCTTAGATAGATTTATCTGGCAGGCAGGTCAGAGTTCACTCGCTTGGAGGCACGAACAGGGACGTGCTGGAATGCGGGGACTCTGCAGGGCGTTTCTCGATCAACGTGGGTGGTAGTGTTGTGTGCAACAACACTAAAAAGGTGGTGATCCGCGACAGATTGAGAACGCTGCACATCCCCAATTAATAAACTAATGAATATTTAGCTGGTAGTATGGAGTAAAATGCGTTGTGAATTTATCAGTATCTATGTTACATACAATTTTTAAGTTATAAACGTCAATTAACCAGCTTTTAGGCAAGTTGGATTCTGATGTATCCCTCCGCCGCTCGGCCGAGTAAGTCCGGGTGTTCGCCCAGGAAAGTCAGTTGTGTTTCATCGGAGCTCGTGACCGGTCGCCGGGAGATGGCCGGCTAAGTTTTTCTTGTTTGTAATCGGTCAGTAGGAGTTGTGATACATCGGAGCTCGTGGACGGTCACCGGGAGATGGCCGGTTGAGTGTTTTTATTTTTAGTTGGGGCGTCATGGCGGCAGAGAGAGGACGTGTTAAAGTTGGGAGAGGGGCGGTGAAGCTTAGAGGGCGTATCCGCGAGTAAAGGGG
This sequence comes from Medauroidea extradentata, assembly GCA_003012365.1. Taxonomy (NCBI): domain Eukaryota; kingdom Metazoa; phylum Arthropoda; class Insecta; order Phasmatodea; family Phasmatidae; genus Medauroidea; species Medauroidea extradentata. The sequence continues at coordinate 49,174 of PNEQ01004581.1, read as the reverse complement.
GCTGCGTAGCCAGCACTCTAATATGTATTTCTTTTGCGGTGTTTGTTAAGAGTAGTACTCAAGTAAGTAGGTGCAAGAAATAGCTGCACATGTGAGTATAGCAGCATATTTAAGACACCGTTAGTGGTACCCCGTAGTTTAGGTCGTTTTCCTTTGTGGAGCAAACTGAGGCAGATCACAACCGATAATAAACTGGGACGAACACTCATGACTTAGTGAATTCCGCCACTGGTGTTACCTATTCACGTTCACACTGTAAGACATAAATCACGGGAAAGAATGTTTGTACGTTATTGTGCCATGTACGTCTGGCGAACTATTATTAAAAGACTGAAAGTTATTAAAGAAATTGGCTCCTTTTTTTCTTCTATGTAAACTCCTTAGGTAAACTCCTCAGGCTATCCGGGCATATAAATAACAAACAAGGAAAAGTCTAATTAGATAAGTCGTCGCCGCCAGCAAGGACATCATAACCTCCAACATCTAGATAGTAACAACAACGTAGACGTGACGTAGCAGCCCCATCACATCCTGCCGCCCCGAACAGGGACATCATAACCTCCAAAATAAGCTTCTAGATAGCCACGACAGTCGAACACAGAGGGAGTAGCCCCATCACAATACTTGATCAAAATGTTGTACACACCAAATCATTAAAATACTTCGTAGTACTACTTTTCTTGATTATGGTGTTAGATGATCAAAGCATCATGCAAATAAAATTGAAATTGATAAGGCATACATACATACAGGACCAATACGGTACATAGCATAACACTAATTAGTTATTTGAAACAAGTCTAACAATAAAAAATTGGTGAAACAAGTCTAAGTAACATCTTATTGAAATGGCAAGTCCACTTTTCTGAAGTTCACACGTTTTGAAGTTGACTGCAACAACATTCTCTCCACATTGTCCAGTTTAGCCAGCTATCAAAAGTCACCGGTGTACCTGATCTCTTCTTGTCTGTAACTGATCCACATTCAACAATTTATTAATTGTGATTTAGCCACATTGTTAGGAACTGCAGTGTCCTAATATTGTTGTTGAAACCCCTCTGCAACACTTGCATATGAATGACTGTTGAAATACAGTAATGTGAAACAATGGTTTCAAGCTGCTCTAGGAAAAACACTGTCTTGCCAGACACCAAAAAAAATCTAGTATGCTGCAGACTTTGTTTGACCTACGGTGCAATAGATACAACATGTGCCAATTATTTATGTCTTGCAGTATCATCTAGCGGTGGACACTAGATCTAACGTAAGTTACGGTACCACATATTACATCCTGCACTTTGATGTGCTTAACTCTTAGATCACTCTGTATATACGTATGTACTTGTTACAATAGAAGTACGTGTTGTTCACAAACTTTTAAAATCAGTGTAACATGTACTATTGTTAGGTATTTTTATTATCCAGTTCGTAGCGTTCACTACTTTTTGATAATGCTGTTTGAATTTCGTTGACATTGTAGGCTAAATCTGTTACTGTTATTCTTATGCTGGCCGCAGTATCCATGGAGTTCTACTATTTTGTGTAAACTACTGTTTGCAACTGTATCCAGAACTTTGCATTTTAATTTTTAAGGATGTGTTGGTCGAATCCAAGATTTGTGGAATCCCCGAGATATGAGAATTCAAATATTTGTGAGACAATATTCAAGTAAATATTCAGCATAATTAGTTGAGATTATCTTTTTTTAAAACAAAATTTCTATTTTACAGAGGCAAATGAAAACAAAAAATATTAATTGAAAAATTAATTTAATCTGTTTGCATAATACTGTATACAGTTTCATTTTTATGTTATGTATTTAAACCTTCAAATGAAAAACAGAAATTTTAATTATTACAGTGACCATGTCCCTTGTGGAGAAACAATATTGCGTGCTTTTAGGTTGTTGCCAGTCCTAGTTGAAAATGTTCAGTTCGAACATGTATTCACAATACTCGGCCTAATTTCGCAACTGAATTGGTAACTGATTTAGTGACTTATGTACTTTCGTGCTTGTGGTTACTCTGTTGATAATAAACACAGAATATACAGTTTACCGGACATTAGCCACTTTTTTGACACCCCAAGTCTGAAGATAACAAGAATTTATGATCAAAGTTTGTAAACTATACTGTCCGTAATGTTTGTGGGATGTATTTTATATTACTGTTTAATTATTTATTATATCTGAAGAATGGAATTAATTTATTTTATATGAAAACATGTGACGTATGCACATTTTGCATTTTTAAAATTAGCTTTTAGAATTACCTGTACTGAAATAAATCTTTTAATTACTAATCAGGGCCTATGTGAAAAGAAAGACTAAGTTGTGTTTGCATGAGTTCGGATTTGAGATCCTAGGAGATTTTAAAGAATTTGACTATATGTACCATGCAGATTTGACTAAAAATTAGATTTGACTCATCTCTAATAATTGTAGCTGTGTTATGCGTGAGTATATTAAATAAACTACTTCAGTTTAAAGTACTGTACGTATATTCTTGCCTCTATTACAGAATAAATGCAGTAATCTATCAGAAGCGACATAACAAAGCTTTTTCATTATTATAGTACTGACTCTCAGGGTGTTTATATTGTCAGAGATTAGAAGTGAGACAGTATGGTTTTCAGGCATTGTCTAATTTTGCCAATATAAATACCAATACTGCTGTGAAAAGGAAGAATAACAATATTTCAGGCCTCAAACAAATTAAATCGTCTATTTTTAAAACCTTTAGTGAAAGAAACTTCTAGTTGTCTTAATTTTTATCGTTTCAATCGTAGGTCTTATTATTTAAGGTAAATAAAAACCTAGGAACCACGCAGGTACTAGTTAGTGTTGGAAACCTTTGTGAGCATGTGGTGAAGGTTATAGTGTACTTTTTTGCCATAAATTCAGACACATCATGAAATTTTTGTATAAAACTGACGTCAAGGCTAGAACTTAACCACTTAATCATCTTAAATTTGTGAAGTACTGGAGACTGTGGCATTGCTACACATGTTTTTTTTTTCTGCAGAAAGTTGAGTTGATAGTTATGCAACATGGCTAGGGAGACACTTTTTTAACTTGAAGCTCTTTCACTTCAAACAATGTGTACATTTAAGGTGCCATTTTAATTTGTGGTACTATACATACAATCTTACATAATGTACCGCCTTTTGAAGCCTTGCATTCTTGCATATTGCTTATGGTGAAGAAATTTCCCTTATTACTTTTTTCTCCAGCTATATTAGCTTTTTATTGCTGGTACACACAAATAATTTCACCACTTTTGTACCTAAGCCAGTAATGGTTAAAAACGACATCATCTTAGATTTTTATGTTCAGGCTTAGAGCAAAACATTAGTTGTAAAATTGGGGATTTAAATGTGAATGCTGCACAGTTCCGACAGTGACAATATCAGTTGCTTATAAGTAGTAGTAGTAGGCTTCTAACAGCATTAGTTACAAGGAGGAGGGTTGAGATAAAGAAAAGGAAGAACATTATTGTGTGAGAAACTGGGCTGTGAGAACATTCTTTCTCTCTGCCTCCCACACTCTATTCGTGCTGGTATCAGCTCAGACCTACCAGAGATACTGTAATTTCAGTGAATCTTAATTGAATATTATATTTAAAAGTGATGGATGTGAAATTACTTATGTTTCAATTTCCTCTCAGTTTTTGAAATTACGCCTAAATTTCAGTTTAACCAAAGAGCCACGTGAAGTAAACTGCTCTAAAGCCCTAACATTTGATATAGAAAACAGTTTCACTAAAATGTACGCCATGTCACATGTTACTCTTATAGTATTTATTCTGTGCCTGTACGGTATTTCTTGTTGTGATCAGTCAACTTGCATCCCACCACGACGATTCAGGCTTGATTACCAGTGAGGTTTTCAGTGAAACCTCTTTTGATATAAACCAAAATTAGATCTAATTTTTCACATTTTCTAGTAATACTTAATAAGATTTGTAATAATGGGTGTTCGCAAAAATTAAAAAAGTGTAGTTGAAAATGTTTTCAGGGAGTTTATTCTTAAAATACAAACTTTAATATCATCATGACTGTTATACTATATTGTGTATTGGACTAAGTATTACATTGTTTTATGCATAATGAAAACTTTTATTGATGTTATGGTTAGTATTTAATTTCCCATCATATTATAAGAAAAAACAAAAACCTGTATTAGCCAAGTTTGTATTGTATTAACGATGTGTCACTGTAACAGTAACTGTTCATCATTAAGTAACTTCAATATGTATTAGGTGTAAAATATTGTGTTCCCTTTGCTTGTATTTATAATGATATTTTACCATATAGAGCTTGCTTATGTTGAAATTGTGCTTTTTTAAATCTGAGGTTTTTGTTTAACAATATGTTAAACTAGATGAACAAATATGTAACTACACCGTGTAACGTGTGTGTAGTATAATGATTGTATTTCACAAATATTGGCATGGATCTTTCAGAGTTTCTACCCAGTGAACTTCCTACGAAATGTTGCGTTACAGCAAGTCAACACTCCATATGTATTTCTCACTGATATAGACTTTTTGCCAATGTTTGGACTCTACTCCTACCTAAAGAAATCCACCAAAGTGCTTAATTTGGAGTCCATGAAGAAGGTGAGTGATTTTAATATGAATTTCGATAGTTATAGTACACAATGTGGAATAAACATTTCAGGTTCATTTTAGAACAAAAAAAGGTTAACTGACATAGCATCAAACCTCTATAACAGTAGTGCCCTAAGAAAACTCAAAATTTAATGAATTTATTAGAAAAAAAGTACTGTACACAAATTCAGAAAAATGTATTTTGTAATTCAGGGATGGTGGGGAAAGGCAGCTGGACTAGACTATTAATATATCACGAAATAACATGACAGATAGTAGTCTAGTCTAGCTGCGTTTTCCCACCATCCCTGAATTACAAAATAAATTTTTCTGAGTTTGTGTACAGTACTTTTTTCTAATAAATTCAGTAAATTTTGAGTTTTCTTAGGGCACTACTGTTATAGAGGTTTGATGGTATGTCAGTTAACATTTTTTGTTCTAAAATGAACCTGAAATGTTTATTCCACATTGTGTACTATAACTTTTATATTACATTGTGACACACATTACATAATATTAACAGTGGGTCCCCATAAGTATGTACCTGTCAAAATTGTTCGAAGTTACTTGAAACAGAGTACAGTATAACTACAATATTAATGTGTGGTTGCTAGTTGGAGTTATATAAACTTACTTTAGCTTACATTGAGATAACTCCACCCAACCTCATGTATTCCACCAGAACCTAGGGTCCTGGGATTGTGACGTGTAGAATGGTTTTATGCAGGTTAGTAGTGATGGAATTGGGACAGTTACAAATTTTTTATTTTCTTTTTTACACTTTTCAGGGATATAGAAAACCTGTTTTAAAATGTTGGTGTATGGACTTAGTATTTTTGTTTTCAGTTTTACATGAAGGTGCCCTTCTACAGACTTGTATATATTAGTTTACTTGCTTTGGAACTCACTGTTTTGTATTTCCCGTGCATAAGCCTGGTGTTCGTAGTCAAATGTCAACTACGTGCCAGAGTTGGCAATACTGCACTGGAAGTAGTAGAAGCAGTTATGTGCAAGACACTATGGCGGTAAGTCGTAGTGTATTTCGCAGCTGCCTATCGGTTGAATTTTTGTGGCATCGTCGCTAATTATGAATAATTTTTCGTGTTGTTTTTTGTAATGTTTATGGACAAACATAGTTTGGTCCTCCGGAAGCCGGATTGTACCGGTTTAATTATTTTTAAACTGAAGTCAAATTAAGGTTCTTGGACACACGACAGACTCGTTTCGCAGTGCCTTGTGATTTATAATAATAGAAAGCTAGTTTTATGCCAAGAAAATTACGGTATAGGTGAACATAGTTTTTTGTTTGTTTGTTCGTTTGTTGCTGTTCATAGTTGCTGTTAGTCCTTTGTGTGCACATTTTTGTAGTTTGCATTTTTTTTTTTTCTTTTTTGTGAAGTGTTCAGCCATTTCCCCATCTCGTTTGGTTCTTTCTTTCTTTCTTTTTTTCTTCTTCTTCTTCTTCTTCTTCTTCTTCTTCTTCTTCTTCTTCCCCATATTTAACTTGAAATTTTTAATAACATGCTATATGCCGTATTTGGTATTAGTTCGTCAGGTGTTCTGGACAACAGGATTCAATAACCTAGTAATTCATCATTTCAAAATTTAAATATTAAAATACAGTCAAAAATTTTAAAGTATAGTTGTTTGTTTATTATCCTGTCTTGTTTGGTTTCAAACTGACCACAGTAAAATTTTAATTATTTTTGTTGCTGTAATTTTTTTTTTTTTGTATTTTTCTTCAATTTTGAGTTTTGGCAATTTTAGTATATTGTTATATTTTTCCTGGTGAAGTGTGTAACTTCTTGTGTTGCAAGCTTCTCCAGGCTGTAGGATTTCTGGCGCCGACGTTGTGGTTGATAGCATGCTTCATGGAATTTCTTTATGATATAGGTTATTGACACACGTTGGTAATCCGTCTCAGGGGGTTGCTTAGGGTATTGCGCCGCAAAAGTAGTTCCACTGTTGCGCATCTGTTGTCCCCAATTATTGTATCTGTGCTAATATTATTTAATATTTTCATGTAAAAACCATAAATTCAAATTTTAGACACCTTTGTTATATGTTTTAAGTGGAAGTTTGCTGTGTTTTGGTAAATTGAGACTGTTGTATCACTCCGCCGAGGTGTGCCTTTAGTAGTTACCATATCCGTTGCAGTGTGTGGTTAGTCAGTGGTGGGCAGTCGTGTGACAGTTGTCGGGCAGTTCGTGCCAGGCGCTAGCCTGAGGTGGTTGTGTGGCAATCGGGCGTTTGCCCAGTAGAGAAGTGTGCAGGTCTCAAGGGTGCACCGGTACTGGCCCTGGGAGCGCTGGAAAGGCAGTAGGAGTCTTTAGTGCCCTTAGAGTTTTTCTTTGAACTTTAATATTTGTACTATGAATGTAGTGGGAAATACTGGGTTTGTGCCATAACTGTGGCATGGCATGGCATAGCAATTGCTAAGTTTCAGGCAACGGACGGATTTATATTATTTATTTTTTTTTTCTTGATCAAATTCTGACATGGTAACACTGGACAACTGACCGTAAGCATAATTGTTTATTTGTGTTTGGTACTGAACTGCCATTTGTAAAAACATCGCTAAGGCCAAATGTAAAACGCAGTAATGAAAATAAACCAACAGTTACCGTATTTCATGAGTTTTTACTTGTGAAATCACAATTAATGTTTACCCCGCATATAATTGAAACAAACTAAACTATCCGGAGCAAGCCACATTACATAACCTCAACGCCTCAAACAGTGAGACAGCAACACATCTAGCGCCTCGAACATCATCATCATAACAAACACAGCAGCCACGTCACATCTGGTCCCCAAACAGGGACTGCAGCCACGTCACACTTAATGTATGCAGGTATTTGCACTTGCGCCATTGTTTCCTTTTTCTTGAGGCTTCTCTCAAATCGGTAGAAGAAGCTCAGTGTGAAAATATTTTCTTCGAGACTCACAATCGCGAGGCTACTGATAGGCATATTGTGTAGCTATCTTTTCGTGCTTTGGTACCGTATCTAGGTGCATCTCAGCCACAGGCAGTGAATCAGCTGCTTTGTCTGGAGTGACGTTTTGAAAAGAATCTGATACTTAAACAGAGATATTCAGATTTCATGAGGGACTATCTTACAGAAGGGCATATGGAAAAGATGCTTGTGTCAGAACTGTCATCCTTACTTCCTACTACATTCCACACCATTGTGTAATTAAGCCAGAGAGTACAACAACGAAGCTTCTTGTTGTGTTTGATGCTTCCTCAAGAGCTCGACAGGGTTGTCTCTCAATGATACCCTGCTGACTGGACCCAGGTTGCAGCAGGAGATTATTGATGTTTTATCGAAAGTCAGGCGGCACGTGATTGTGTTCACAGCCGACATTAAGCACATGTATCATCAGGTAGCTGTATGTTGCAGTCATCAGGATCTTCAGTGCATTGTTTGGCGTTTCAATAACAGTGATGTGGTTGAAGATTATCTCTTGAAGACTGTGACTTACGGTGTCTCCTCTGCTCTGTGCTTGGCACTTCGTACCTTGCAGCTATTGGCTGAAGATGAGCAGAAGCAATTTTCTACCGCAGTTAAGGTGTTGAATGAAATCTGATGTCTATGATGATGATATCACTGGTACTGTGCCGGTTTATTTGCTGTATACTATTTTTTATTTGTATTTTTTTGGCACATGTTCTACTATTTCTAATATGAGAGTGATTTACTAACTGAATTTAAATTGTGTTGTTAATTGAAGGGTACTATGATTATTAATTTTCATGCAGTATTTCTCTGCTAGCTGACTATAGTTTATTTTCACGTCCCAGTCCAGGAAAAGCGAACACAGGCTCGCCTCACGGCCTAGGAGCTCACCACGCCGGTATCATCTTGTAATACTATCCACAGGAAATACGGTACATGCCTGTAACCACCTTTCTCACTTGGGTAGAGACCTCGCCTTCATGCGCGTCTTTGTGTTAGTGCAATTCGTGCAAGCCTGCATTTCAGTTCAGCTGCAGACGTAAAAGTAACCCTTGCACCATTTGGGATTTTTCATCCTACATGCAGCACGGGCTGCGCACTGAGAATATTTCCTTTAGCACTCTTTAGACATCTGCACGCCATCTGTCTGCCACATTCTAATTTAATTAGCATCATTTTGCCTCCTGCACCGCCTCTTTTACCACATGTGAAAGCCTCTACTCAAGAAACATGACATATCTTGGCGTTGCTCCTGTTTGTACGGAGATGTTAGTCTTTGGTACTTAGTTCCCATGATTTATTATTTGTTTTCACGTCATGTAGTGTAGTTTTATTTTGTATATAAGTGAGTGAATTTTGCGAAAATTTCACTACTGACTGTTAGTGGATTAAATTTGTGAAAATTTGTCGGCAATCATCCAGCCTTACTTAATTGGCTCCAGAAACCCTGTTGTTGGATCAAGACACTCAGGTTGTGAATGTGCTCGGGCTGCAGTGGAATCCTATAGTGGATTGCTTGTCGTACGAGATACTGCCTAGTCATAAAGAGGCTACCAGAACGAACATCTTGTCAGATATCGCCAGGATATTCTATCCTCTTGGATGGCTCTCTCTCCTCTCACCATGTTTTTGAAGCATCTCATTCAGACACTCTAGTTGGCAAAATTGGATGGGATGCTGAACCTCCTTGTGATGTCTGAAGGTGGACACAAAAGTCACTACACATTTGATTGTAGGCAAATCAAAGGTGTCTCCAGTCAAGGTCCAGTCCCTCCCACAGTTGGAGCTTTGTGGGGCTTTGTTGTTGGCATGGCTGCTTCATCATCTGGTAGAGTTGTTTGCCCCTGTTATCACTTTGTCATCCATCAATGCTTGGACATATTCACAAATGGTTTTCTGTTGGGTGTCCTCATCTACTGAAGACCTTTTTGCGAACAGAGTGAGCGAGATAGAGGAGCTCACCAAGCCGGCTTGGTGGAAGCACGTACCTTCAGAGTCCAGTCCTGCTGATTGTGCTTCTCGTGGTTTGTTGCCCTCTCAGCTAGTTCGTCACCCTCTGTGGTGGACTGGTCCTGCATGGTTACATGAACCATCTCATCAGTGGCCTTCTAGCTCTCAAGCTGTGATTGATGACCCAACTCTGCTAGAGCACGAGGTTAAGTTGTTGGGAACAATTGTGTCTTCTAACCATTTGAGAGTATGCTTGCTCGTTTTAGCAGCTTGACTAAAGTTTAAGAGTAATGTCGTCAGTCCTACGTTTCATCCAGAATTACCACAACCATCGTGCAACTCGTCTAACTGGTCTGTTGACTCCTAGCGAGTTAGACAAGTCCCTTGATATTTTGATTTTGAATGTGCAGTCTGTTGCATTAAAGGATGAGGTTGCATCTGTGCAAAATAGTCAATGCTTGGGATCCCCCACCTTCAAAATCTTGTTCCCTTTCTTGATTCTGCTGGTCTATTAAGGGTAGGCAGTAGATTTCAGCATTCTGACCTCCCTTTTTCTCATAAGAATCCAGTATTGCTCCCAAAGTCCCACCTGTTGACTGACCTCATAGTTAGCCATTATCATGAAAGGAATCAGCGCCCTGGTTTTCACACTGTGTGAGATCTGTTGATGGAGAAATTTTGGATCCTGTCAGATAAGCAGGTCATCACGGAGACTCCGCCATTGTGTATGTTGCTGGAGAACAAGGCAATCACCCTTCACATCTCTCGTGGGTAATCTGCCTGCCATGAGAGTTCAACAGGTGAGGCCCTTTGCTAGGGCAGGGTTGGACTATGCAGGACCTATTCAGATAAAGACTAGTAGGATGCATAAGTTTCCTTTGTTGAAGGCCTATTTGTGTATTTTTGTTTGTTGTGCTACCAAGGCAGTAAGTTTGGAAGTAGCCTCAGATTTGAGTACTGATGTCTTCTTAGTTGCCTGCAAACGGTTTGTATCTCATAGTGGAAGGTCATCACACATCTACAGTGACTGTGGGACAAACTTAATTTGTGCCCACTACTATCTGAGGGAACTCCAGCAGCTCCTTGCATTGTTTACTCACCAGAAAATAATTTCCTCTCTAGGAGTAACTTGGCCTTTTAACCCCACCTCCTTCCTGCTCCTTACTTTGGAAGCTTGTGGGAAGCCAGAGTAAAATATTTTAAGGCCCACCTGGTACGTGCATTGGGGAACAAATTCTATCCTTTAAGGAGTATCATACGATTGTCATGCAGGTGGAAGCTGTTTTAAACTGCAAACCCTTGTGCCCCATCAGTTTTGACCCCAATGACTTCGTTGCTCTGACCCCATGGCATTTCCTAACTCTTGAGCCCCTTGTCGTGTACCCGAACCCAATCTTGCAGACGTGACCTTGAATGGCTTCAATGCATCAGGACTTTTGGCTATGTTGGCACAATGAGTACCTTCATACCCTCCAGCAATGTTTAAAATGGCTGGAGCCTAGCACAAGTGTTACGCCTAACCAGATGACAGACTACCTCCACTACAGTGGCGTCTTGCAGGTATGGAGGAACTCCATCCAGGAGGTGATGGCGCTGCATGAGTCGCTGCAGTGCTCACTGCCAACGGAACTTTCAAATGCCAGATAGTGAAATTGTGCCCGCTACCTGAACAATGTTAATTGTGTTGTAACTTAAGCATTTTAATTTGGGCTGTGTGTTCTGACTTAGTATTTTTGTGTACAGCCTATGTGTTGGCCAAATTTCAGTTTTATGTTAAGTTGCCCTTCTACAGACTTGTGTATGTATTAGCTTTCTGGCTTTGAACCTCAGTGGTTTGTATTTCCCGCACATGAGCCTGGTGCGCGTAGTCAACTGTCAGCTAGGTGCAGATTTGGCGATACTGTACTGGTAAGCAGAAGAAGCAGTTATGTGCAAGACACTATGGCAGTAAGTCGCGGTGTAGTTCGCTGCCACCTATCGGTAGAATTTTTGTAGCATCGTCACTAATTAGTATTAATATTTTTTTGTGTCTGTACTTTTTTTTATGTTTATGGGCAAATAGCTGGAATGTATAAAAAGAGGGAAATTCATAGTAAAAGCAGCTAATTGAACCACGCATAATACAGTAGGTGTAAAATTTGAGAAAATGTCAAATGTTTGAGATTAAAAAAAAAAAGATGTTCTAATGTACATACCCACTAAACTTTTGGAATCCTTATTTACATGGTTGTTTGTATTGTAAGGTCAGAGGAGTTATTTTTTGTTGTCCACACATATGTGCAGTACAAACAGAAAACCAAGTTGCATTAACAGGGTTTCACTATACTAGTAAATAAAGATACTTGACAGCCACACAATGCTTGTGGCCGTCTACGACAGTTCACTTCCCCCCCCCCCTCCTGCTCTTCTTGCTGGTTTACCATCCCTCGCACACAGCCGTGGAGGGGCAGAAACTTGAGCTGATGTTTCAGTATTGCATTTTCTTAGTTCATTGGTGCATGTACTTTTGGTGCATTATCCCAGTTTCAGCAGTTTCAGTTCACTGATATGGTCAGAGTACCCGGGCCACAAAAACAGAATATTGGCCTAGTCGCAAACTCTATTATGACTGTCTGAGTGCAACAGCCTGTTTCAGTAAATTTTAAATTTATGAAGATAGGCGCTGTTAGTAGACTTCTTGAGTAAAATTAATTTTTATTATCATAGGGATGTATTAAAAGTGTTTCATTGTATAGGCACTTGTAATACCTGCGTTCGAAACCCAGCGCTACAAAATTTCATTTCCCAAGACGAAAGCTGAACTGCTGAACATGCTGGACATGGGAACGCTGTTTACTTTTCGTTACCATGTGTGGACAAAAGGTCATGCCGCAACTAACTTCCAGAAGTGGCGGACTGCCACAACGCCATACAGGGTGAGTGAAGTCTTTATTCATTAGTTAAGTAGTCATACAGTTTAAAATGAGTAGAAAATGATAAAAATTTTTGCCTGTAACTGACTTGGTACATACAGTACTGTATAACCCTTGCTTGTGATGAAAATTGTTATGTACATACACTAGTTATTTACCATTAAAATTACCAGTTATACAGTAAAACCCCTTTATAACAACCTCTTTTATAACAACCACCTCTCTATAACAACCCTTTCCTCAATAACCGTGGGGTTTTAAAATAGGGGTTTTACTGTACAATTACACCTCTTTATAAAGACTGCCCCTATATAAAGACCCTATTCTAGGGAACTGTAAGGGGTTTTCATAGAGAGGTTTTACTATATGCACTTTTGAATAGCTAAAAAGTCAGTAGGACCTACTGACATTTTGGCAACCCTAAAAGCAGATACGACAAGTTTACTATATTTAGATAAAATCATAATTATATCTTACTTTTGGATTCACTGCTGACCAGAATACAAATTGCAATTGTATAACAGTATCCTTTAAACTGTGAACACCTAGTATCACAAGAAACTAGTAATAAAGGCATTTTTGTTTTTCCTTTAATTCAAAGAGTATGGTAGGAACACTAGTCTGGCATGTGTAAGTAAAATATATGTTAGAGTAGTTTTTTTTATGCAGTATGGTTGACAGAGCTGTTCAGAGAGATGTGGGATCGTATTTAGTTTGTACAGTAGGCTATACAAGTATATGTCATTCGGAATAAAGTGAGCACTAAAGATTTACCCTTTGAAAAAAGTCACTAGCAGTTACTGCATATTAGTCAACATTAACAATAGTTACATTATTGTTTGTATGGTTGGTAGCGAATCATTGCATGTAGTTCCGTGTATTTTTTTATTTGAATGCGTACAGCATTAGTGAAAGAACATCAAATACAATCAACCTCTCTGTATACCATGTACTATAAAATATTTGTGATCTTATTGATATACCTACTGACGCTGTAGTTTGACTTGATTAGCGCCACCACAAAGCGATGAAACCGCCCGCTGAATTCAAAACTGCCATTGACACATTGCCGCTAACGCTTGCGCCACAGACGTAGTTCAAAATTCCACCGACAGGTGGCACCAGAGTTAGGTTTTCGCCGCTTCGTTCGCTTGAAAGCAAGTTGAGTCATGAGAGTGTTCGTCCATTGTGTAATAAACATGGGTTTCTGTTGAACACATTCAAAAGTATTGGAAGTAACTGTTTATGAATATCATTGCTAAATGATGTGAAGTCATTAGTAATCTGTACTCTGTTATGTTTTATGATTGCCAGTCTGAGGATATGGAATTAGAAATTGTTTTTTTTTTTTACACATTAAGAAAATACGTTATTTATTGTTTTTCTTAATTGTGTTGTCGTCGTTTTTGGCAGCATGTAGAACGGAACTTGAATTCTTGAATTGTGTGTGTCGTGTGTGTTTATAGTGGTGGTTTTGAAGTACAAAAATAATGTACATACTATAAATTAAATAGCCTGGCAAACCCGTAATATTTAGGGTCCTGAGATTTCAACTTTCATGTAATGACTTATGAGTAATGACACTAGCACCTCAATTTGTCATCATTACAACCTCAATTTTAAAATTGTGTAGATTATACGAGGTATCAGAAATACACATGTACTATGTGCACTTTTTTTTATACAATATTAACTCCATCAAAAGTTGGGTGTATATCTTACATGGGTGTACACATATTACATGTATTAAGAGAATTCATCACTGCTATGGAAAGATCATTTTTAGACACTTACAATTCAAAATATCAGGTACAAAATATGTCACCTATTTTTCGGGGTAGCACACAATTAAAAGTTAAAGGTTCAAATGTTGACCCTACTGAAATCAATTGTGTGGTTTCTGTTCACAAACTACTTAAATTTGCAAATAAAATAACATCTTTTTAGGAATATTTTAACATTAATTTCCAAATTCGCAACTTAATATTTGTAAGTTTTGTTCCTATAGGATCATACTGTAGCTTCATTCTTTACCAAATAGGTTCTGTGTTCAACCTTTATCAGCGTTGCAAGGATTTCAGTTAAAATTATGAATTGCAAATGTACTGCACACCGGAGTCGACGAGTGGTGGAAGAAGGTTCGCGCGATGTGTAAGAAACACGACGCAAAGCAGGAAGACGATGAAGAAGCGTGAGTGGAGGAGGTAGAGAAGACAGATCCATTAGCAGATTGTGGTCAACAAGACACCCCGCTGTGAGGAGTGAAGGTCGCAGCAGGGTACAAGGGTTGGGGAAAATGATTCTTGCACTTCTCAAATCCAGGTTCCCTACTCGCTAAGAGAAGTTGAGGTGCGCTGAGAAACTCTCCTATTGATGACGCAGTTACATAAGTGTCATTATAGTTACTATATAATTTTAATATTCTTAAATAAAGTGGTGATGGCAATACACATACTCGTGATAAATTATCTTATCCTGTTTTTGTGTCTCATTGTTACAAGGAAAAGACAAAGTAAACCGTTACTTTCAAAACAAGTCAAGTTACGTGTGTAAATGGAGCAAAACGTAATCATGATGTAGTTCAAAACATTGTGATTATTCAACTTATTTAAACCTTAGTTTTAGTAAAATTTTTAATTAATTTTTTGTTCTCGTAATGAAAAAAATTCTTGTGGGTATCATGATAAACATGAATTCAACATAATATGCATACCACATCACCAGTACAGCTTCAATCACTTACTAGAATAACTGGACCATTTCAGAGTAAGCTGTCAGGGCGAGTGGTCAGACATGTCTTTCTAAGATCTGCATGTAGTGAATATTGTTGTCTATAACACAATTTGTTGAAAATACTTACGTAAACACAAGTGTATAATTTTTTATTGCTTTTTATCTTGCTTTAGTTATGTATTCTAGCAAAAAGTAAACTTTACATTGCATGATGAAGTACCGTATGAATCATGTAAGAGAGGATAGGCCTGTATTTGTTTGTATGGTCATATTCAGCTTGTGTGTATGATATGCTGGGAATTGTTTACACTTCAGTGTAAATAAAAAGCAGCACTTTCTAAATTTGTAAATTATGTATTGAGTCTCAAGTTAAGTTAATAAACATTGTTTTCCAGTTTTACTCAAACTTGCTACATAGTACTTACCATATAATTTTCGTAGTAAAATTCATTATTTTTTTCTAAATGTGTGTGGAGCTGATATAAAATGCATAAAGCTTTATGTATAGTAGGCTGTGGCAATGGAATATGAGTAGAGACCTGCAAAATTCGCATTATTATTTGGTAACGTGCTAGCCTTCACTGTGCTATACATATACAAACACGTTTCGTGTTTTCATAGGCAGCGGGGGTGTCATTTGACTGTGACTTCCCTACATATTACTTGTTACTCTATCGGAGAACTTTTACTATTGGCCAGAAGATGTCTCCTGAGCACACCACGAAATTTTTTACTAATGCTAGACGTGGTACGAGCGTACAGTTGTTTGTAGCACAGCCTTTTGTTAGAAAATAACGCGAATTTTGCAGGTCCCTAGATATTAGGCATTTACTCATGGTATATCTTTAAGTTGTTAATGTTAAAAGCCAGTTTACCAAGAATGTGTTATACACATTCCGAACTTATTTCATTATCCTATTTTTTTTTCCACTGAAACGTAGTACGGTAAATCCTTAAAATGTCAATTTGAATAAAAAAATTCAGTGTGTGAAAATTGTTTGTGTGTTATGAAATTATTTTGTTATTTTGCAAAGCAAATGATATAGCTATTAAAATGACAGTGTTGGTGCAGTTTTCTTGAAAATAATAAAACTATTAAATGTTGAGTTTTATTCAATTATGTAACTGATACTTACGTGTAGCTGCGTAAGTTCTTCAAGGTAGGGTGTTTGTCCAACCTGTAAACTGTACAGAAAGCTGAATACTATGATGTGTTGTGCTTGCAATAACTCTGTACATGTATTATGTAATAAAAAATGGAAAAATTATTCTATATAAAAGGATGTGCCCGATACACTAACCTGTACACTTTAAAGGATTTTTGAAATTTACGAACATATCTTTCTGTATTTCTTGGGTATCAAAATTGACCCTACTTTAAATTGAACGAAAGACGCTTTTATAAAAATACATTTTTGGATTTCTTGAAGGACGAACAGCCAAATGAAATCATCGCCCATAGCAAATTGAACATTTATAAACATACATATTAAACCACAGATGCTGACGTAATGATTTAACACACACTCAAACCAAAACTCTTTGCTTACTTAAGTTGCTTAATCGGACAGATAAAGAATACGGTCAGAAAGATTTTGGATCCGAGTTCCAGGCCAAAGCATGGTTAAAATGTTTGTTATAACTATATAATTTCTTATCTTATATTTTTATTATTGATATCATAACTAGATGTCATCAATAACTTTTTAAAATTTTTACATTTCTAACCACAAAAAAAAAAATTGTAAAATGTGTTACTACAGATTCCAATTTTTTTTTTTCAAAAACTTTCTAAAAAATATATATATATTTAATGGCGGGCAAAGCTGCGGGCTGAAAGCTAGTATGTTTATAAAACAAATGGTCAGGTGCTTACAATGCATTGAAATATAGGCTATTAGGCGACTGAGGTATGAAAGGTCATTGAACAGGGATAATTGCTATATAGCCTGTTTGAAGGTTGTAAGAAGTTGTTTGACTAGCTAAATAGCAAGAAGCTGAGAGTGTGATATTCGCTGGAATGGTCAGGGGAAGGGGGACGAATTCCAAAGGTTGTCAAGAGAGACAGACCACCCATCGCGTCGCCCTTCTCTAATCTATCACTTCCTACTTTATCCTCCTCCTCTCTTTAGTATAGTGTCCGCAAGCCACGGGAGCGAGTAGTGAAATAGTCCCTCTCTGAAGAATGCTCTTAATGTGATGCACTGCTACAATGGGCACTATAGACTGACAACAGTACTTTACATCTAGTATTATGACTGCTGACAAACAACTTGGCTACTGGCCTGGAACTAAAACTTGCACAGCCGCTGGCACACACTATAGCCTGGAAGTCAAAATTGTAGGCCGCTGGCTGACACTTTAGCATAGAAATAAAGGTTGCACAGCCGCTGGCCCACACTTTATCCCGAAAATTGAGTTTGCACAGTTGCAGATGCACAATTTACTGCTAATGCTAAAAAATAAGGTGACTGCCAGTTTTCAGGTTTTTTTTTTTTTTTTTTTTTTCATATAGTTGCTAGTACAGTATTAAAGGGCCAATTATCTATTGATTTTGTGTTTGTCTCCTTGTAACTGATTTTGTGATATAAATTTGAAGCATAGATCACAGCAGTAATGAAAAATTAACTAACTGTAAAGTACTGTACATGTTGAGATATGTTTTATTATTTAGCTGGCTTTTTTTTTAGTATAAAAGCAATGTATGGAGAGATTTAAATAAAAACCAAGATGTTAAGGCTGTTCAAGAAAGAAAAAAAAGTTGTTTAATTCCATATTTAGCAACTTCTGTACTTAAATCATGTGTAATATAATTATTTTAAACCAGAACCAATACATTAAAATATGTTTTTATTGCTTTTTTATATATTTTATCGTTATGAATTTATGGCTAGCAAAACAGTTAAAGTATTCGTCATTTATGAACGAAAATTTTTTTAATTACCTTACAAAGTGCTTCTAATATGCTAAAGAAATTTTGTGGAGCTGCCAGCAGGCATTCTTGAGAGAAAAAAAAAATTCTTTCAACAAATTTTATAATTCGAAAATTAGCAGCAACTTGGATTGTCTAAAAAACTGAAACCGTTAGGTGAGTATCAAATATAACAGTTTTAAGCAATTGTGTCATTCTTCATGATTACACAGACACCAAGTTTATAGCAATGCAAGCAGTCTACTCTTTGTGGTTGGTGACTGAAGTAACACGTGCAAATCCCCGTCGACGACGTGGCGAGGATCCGCCGAGAGATTTCAAGATACCGCGATAAGCTACCAGTAAGGTGGCGCTCCTCGCTGAGTTCGCTGCAACAATGCGGGGGGTTTTGTGAGGTACGGTGGCTCGCTTGATACTTGAATTTTCGCACAGTTTTTTTGGTAGATGCCGTGTAGTGGATTTCGCGGGTATTTTTTTTTTTTTTGTTAGATGTGGTGTGGATACAGTTGGTGTAGTTAACCGTGATATTGAAAACTAGCGCGTATTATATTCAACTTTTTTCGACATAGCAAAGTCTCGGCGACGGATACAATTTAGGCACAACTGATAACTGAAAAATATCCATATTTAATACAGTATGTATATTTAATAATCAACCTTTTTTTGTGCAATAGAAAACAATTCACTAAATTTGCTACGTTTAGTTTACATACTGCAGTGTTGGAAAGTTAAAATGTGCGCTCATTCGTAAAACATTAGTGTTCAGTCACGATAGACCTTCTATAATGTTCCATCTCATTATGTATGTATAAATTTAGTGCTGGGAATTTCAACTTGCAAAAGTGTGCATATACTTAGTGATGTCAATTTTGGGAATTACAATAAAATATTTACAATGACAAGACACCGCTGAGACAGTTGGCATTTTTTAAAGTAACGCAATAAAAAAATCGCCATGACAAATATCAAATACATTAGGAAGTAAGTATTTTACTGTTCATTTTTCATTAACGACCGAACCCAGAACATTATCCTTTTGACATCATTACCAAGCGAAGAAAATGAAAATGAGAGAACATAAAAGGGGGTAGAATGAAAGGTACAGACTATTCTGGGCTCCGAGCTAAGAAGTACCTACTACTCCGACATGATGAATAAACCTTACAAATAGTTGTTATAAAATTTAACAATGAAATATAATTGTGTTACAACTAATAGATCTAATAATTATGTGAGCAAAAGCTAATCTGGTTTGCAGTGTATGAACAATATGCAAATGTAATGTTAAGTGAACATTTAAACATGGTTGTGCAAAACCTAATTGATGGGTTAGTTAAGAGATTTTTTTTGCAACACATACTATTAAATATTTTCTTCACATGAAATTGTACATTTAACACTGTAGTTTATAGCAGCGAGTATCAAAAGGAACAAGAGTTCGCTTAGTGCATCTAGTTTCTAGTATTTCCCCCTAGCATAACTGTTAGGGCTGTACCAGTAATATACATTGTTTATTGAATTCGTGATCAATGTTTTATCTTTTAACATGCTCGGCTAAATATCTTACCTAATAAGTTTACACACATAACTTATATAACTATTAACTTTTAAAAATTACAGTTTTCAACTAAGAAAAGTGTTGAATTTTGTAAGGTGTTTACATAGTTTCATTGCATTTCAGATTAGGACGTTCCTAGTTATCTATAGTGAACTACAGTAGAACCCTGTTATAACATTTTTCAAGGGACCTGTGAAAAAAAGTGTTATATATCCAGGAAAATGTTATAAGCAGGAATCAGTATTTTTACACCAATAAATGGATATTACACAAAAGTAACTTAAAATTTGATAGTTTGTGTACAGTAAATAAGCCTATAATGAGATTGAATGAGGTTATAGTTTCTGTGCCATCATAAACATGATTATAACACATTGTGTGTATAATGGAGGCTTTCCCACTTGTCTGCTGTAGGGTCACAGTCTTTAATATCACTGTAATGTACACTTATGATACTTTCCCACACATTAATTTGTTTTTTTACTGATATTTTTAGTCTACAGCTTAGTTATTTTATTTAAAATAATACAATTAACCAAAAATTTAACTCCAGTTTTGGTTAATGTCCGAGAAAAAAATGGTGTTATATGCAGGAAATGAAAATATCAGTGTTGTTATAAGCAGGAAATAAAAGCATTATGCTTAATGGAAAAATGGTGGGACCAAAGAAAAGTGATGTTATATGCAGGAAAATGTTATATCCAGAAATGTTATAACAGGGTTCTACTGTAAATATTTTTATATAATTTAGTGACACTTTTCTACTAACTAGTGTCAAGGTTTCTAAACAAGCATGACAGTCAATTATTTTGAGGACTGTAAGGGCTGTCCGTGTCAATTTTTTTTTATGAATTTTTCAAAAATAATTTTTTGCTGTTATATTATGATCTATTTTACAAAAATTAGCAGTGATTTCCCTAACTTGCTGAGTGTTATTTCCACAGTCTGAAAAAATGGAATTACTTAATAAATTCGTGAATATTAACGTATTCTGATGTTGAGTGAATGGAAGAGTAATGAACATCAGCTCCGATATGGAACTCAATAAGTTTGTCGTATAGGTGTATCTCATTATGTGAAATTTTTCATTCTAAATTGGTTTCTGTAAATTATAAATTCTAGAATCAATCATTAATGCCCGGCAATTCATTGTGAGGTAAACGGTACATTGTTGGTCTCACATTTAGCAATAATTAAAGAACCAAAAATTAAGATTCGCTCGGAGGATGAGCCAATGTCATGTGTCGGGAAGCCCCTCTGGGGCATAATGACAGCCTTTTGTATTTCAGTTTCAAAAATGCCTATGCACTTGTAGTAGCTTTTAAGCACGTATTTGTACATGTCGCGGGAACAAACTCATCTCAATACCTGGGTTATTATTTTGAGTTTGTCGTTAGTCATCGAGACGAAATTGTATATAATTGCGGACATACGCCATTGCAGTGAAATTTCATCCCAGAAATCCGCAAGATGGAGGAAGACAATAAAATAAATAAAAAAACCAAGGCTAGTCTGCCACATAGACCTGTATGAACAAAAAATCCATAAGGAATTATGTCAGTTAAAAAAATGAATAAAGGCAACAACAAAAATATATATCTGAATTTAATGAGCACTTGAAAAGCAATATGAAAAACTGAGGACACCACAATTGCTTTCATTGCCTTCGTTATTTCACTTGTGGATTTCAGGAACGAAATTGTCCTGTAGTGGTGTATGTCTACAATTCGACATATTTGCATTCACTCCTATTGTAAATAAGTTCAACTACGAAGTCATTGATACATGGTGATATTGAAATTTTTTTTCGATCGCCTGGCAGAAAGTGTCATGTGAAGGAAAGGCAGGCATTTTCTATGTCGTTATGATGGCGGTCGTTCGAGCAAGTTCGGGGCTTAGATTACCTCTGCAGTACAGCAATGTAACAGAATACTAAATGCTGCTACTACTACTAGGCTATACATTACATGTGTTTCGGGTGAAAAAAGTTAAATGAGTTCATCATTGAAAAATAAATGATCTGTGGTTACACATGTATATTGTCTATTGGGCATAACCTATTATCCCGAACACATTTGCATGTAACAGTGTAAGACAGGTCATCGTTGCAACTGTGGGGGAAAAGAATAGCTATAGCTCTGCGATGGTGGAAAGTGGAATAGCTGTTCTATTCCGTAAATTAGGGCGTTATGCTTAATACTTTTTTACAATAGTTGTACAATTATTTCTCATGTGTTATATGTTGCGCTGATCATTACGAACACAGGGGAAATTGTAATATTTGAATTAAAGATACATATCATAGATTATTTATACTTCGTTTTTCTTTCTGCGACTATCACCTTCACAGAAAACTGTAACGTTTGAAATAAAATTATATTTTGCGACCATTTTGACCAATGTCACATTTGAAGAAATATGCTTATGATAATTTTTATTTATTTACAAGCTAAGTATAGCTAATGTGAATTCCACTACTGGTTAGGAAAATAGCTCAATGTTATTAGTTTGGGAGTGGATGAATTCGCCCGCTAGGTTCGCTGGAATCGGTATGGGGCTACCTGACCAATCAGAGAATGGTTTGAATAATTTCAAATGTTTGAATAGTTAAAAAATGCGAGTAGATAACTTTGCAAATAAAATTTAAAAGGAAAAATAAGTAATCTTCAACTATCAGAAATATTAAACTTAAAGATTTTTCATTTAACGTGTCCTAGATAAATGTAAGTTTAATATTGCCTCGCATTTTCTAGCCCCCTTAGCGATAAGAGTGCAACTGGTGGTAGGGCTTGTCCCTTGCCAAACTCGTCCATAGGAAACCCTTCAGCTTCCTAACCTGTAGTAGAATTAACCTTAGTATAGCCTGCAAGTATTTGTAGCAAAGTGGTTAGAGGGCATGGTTAATCTAACTAAAGGTATTAATTTGTTTTCAATTTTTCGACGTACTATTTTTTTATTTCTTAAGAATTCGTTAAATATTTGCATAAGATAATTAAAATACTAAAAAGTACGATAATTTTATGTACCAATAAATACATGGAAATTTCTGTATCACACGACTATTTTATCGGTAACTGTTATTTATACGTAAGTTAAATAAGTTAAGTATATATTAGTCGTGTAAAATTGATGAGCTGATGCTATTCTCTAAAAGAAGATATTATAATGCACAGTACGATTGCATTGTGTCATAGTGTGGTGGTGCTTCGTCGCCGTGTTGTTGTTATCTATATATAGATGTTGGAAGTTATTAGGTCCCTGTTCGCGGCGCCAGAATGTGGTGGTGCTGCTCTTCTATCGCGACCTCCACCCTCTATTAGTAGTAGTCGTAGTTAAAGGGTCGTCTGCAGCTGCTGCGTGTTGTTGTTTTTGATTCAGGGACGTTACTCTCTTCCGTTGCTATTGCAAGTAGTTAGCAGGAAAAAAAAATTGGCAAAAACAACGAGCTGATGTAAAGGCGGTGCCTATTATATTGATGCCCGAATATCAGTGAGGTTAGTCCGAAATGGAAAAAAATAAGAAGAAAAATAATATCATCAGCATTTTTTTTTCTTTTATTTAACCTTTCTTTTGACGCACTTTAACGGACAAAGGCAATTCACAAAGTGAGTGCTCGCGCAGAGTTAGTTGAGGTGACTTTTCTATCCACGGATTACGACTTGCCGCTTCCCTCCGTAGTAGTACTTGGTCCGGCACTTTATCTACCTTAGCTCTGACTACGCGGTTATCAATACCTACTTCTGGTTACATTACTATAAAATGAAAAGGCAGTATGCCAAAAAAGGAGAGACAAAACACATAGACTGATCTCTTCTAACGAATCCGTCCTCTAGGCTTCACAGCCCTTCTACCACGTCTAACACGTCCTCTTCCTGCCGCCATGACGCCCCAACTAATCAAAACACTTAGCCAGCCATCTCCCGGCGATCGGTCACGAGCTCCGATGAATCACAACTAACCGATGACAAACTTAAACAAGAAAAACTTAGCCGGCCATCACCCGACAAATGTCCACGAGCTCCGATGTATGACAACTCACTTTCCTGGGCGGATACCCGGACTTACTCTGCAGAGCGGCGGAGGGATACATCAGGATCCAACTTGCCTAAAAAGCTGGTTAATTGACGTTTATAACCTAAAAATTATATGTAACATTGATACTGATAAATTTACAAAGCATTTTATTCCATAATACCAGCTAAATATTCATTATTTTATTAATTGGGGATGTGCAGCGTCATCAATCTGTCGCGGATCACCACCTTCACGGAGTTTTGCATCCGACACTACCACCCACGTCGATCGAGGACGCCCTGCAAACACCACATGAATCCGATAAAATTGACACGTAAAATTAAATACTTTTCTCTTGCTTTAACAGTTAAATTTTAAATTTTGAATGGACTTTTAATGTTAATTTCTCTATTAGCATCCCCAAATAATATGTTGGATCCCGCCATATACATCCTTATACCTGGTTAAGTTGGCCTACTTAATTTGTTATAAACAAAAAAATATATATTAATTAGGACAAAAAAAATTGAAATTACTGTATGATAAGAGGCCAAGTAAGTGCTACGTGCCAGTGCACGTCACAATAGAAACAAATGTTTGAAGTCAACACGGCCTGTAAAAATAATATTTTGACTTACAGTACTGCACCTTAATATTGTCGAGGTTGATGTGCTAGAACGGCACTTCGTAGATGGACGTCGTGGTGCATCTTGAAGGTGATGTGTCTCAGGTGGCGTTGACTTGCAGACGGACAAGGACACACCCCTATATTGTACCAGGCATGTAGCTAGAAAATTATTTCAGATCGGGCGAACCATTGCCTAGGAGGGGCTAGGTTGCCTGTGTATCAGCTATTTCTGCAGAAGTGTATAGGTCTATCTTACTATGATATGTCAAACAAAAGTTAACCCAGGTCGGGCGTAGCCCGACTTGGTCCCCACCTGGCTACGGGCCTGTATTTTGTCCTGTGTAGCAATTCGTGTCGTCGGAGTGGAGAGGTTATCCTTGACGCTTGTAGCAACTACGTGTTGAATATTATTATTTCCTGGTCGAGTGGCCTGGTTACAGTTCCATTTTGATTGTTAGAACCAGCAATGCTTCGCACTGCATGGTTCGTAACAAAGTGTCTGAGGGAGTTCAACGTCTCTACGAAAACGAGGAAGTGAATCTGGATAACTTAGCACAGTGAAAGAATGAATGATTGTAGTTATAAATATATTACAGGAATTCCAACCACGGCTTTAATTGAACATAGTCTTTATAAAACACATTTTGTAATAACATTTGTTAAATTTAAGAGCTTGATGCAACGAGCATACAAATGAGATTTCGCTTAAAATTTATGGCGTATGTTTGAATAACGTTTTAAATATCAGGAAAGTTATTAACATCTTCTAATTTGAAGCTGCACAACAATGTGTACTTCTGAATCAGAACCATGTATATTAACATACTCTTAAGACATCAAATGAATACTAAAATCTATGAAAGACATGCTATGTGAAAAACAAAACTAAGTTATGCGCACTGCAATCATCATTTTACTAAAACAACATTCTTTGGAGCACTAAACCCTTGCGAAATCTAAGCGGTTGGTTTCTTGCTCCTTACAAAATAAAAGCATTACACTGGTTCCGTTTTCAGAATCCAAATATCTTGCATTTAATTTTATTGTAAAACCACTCGAATAGCTTCAGTTTAAAAATTATAATTCCTTAAATGTTAAAATTCAGACCCATTTAACTACGAAATTATGTAGTATTTGTACTTTTGTAATGTTTAGACTTACAGACGCAAAGGATCATTTAATCGTTACATCGTACATAATTATATAATTTTGGTTTCCTTAATAGGGATCAAATTAAGGGGTTATTCCTTATGAAAATTTAGGTACGTTTTTATAATACGGCTTATAGGATTTGTAGTTATTAAAATTGACTGTGAACATTTATTTTGAACATTTCATTATGCAATATTACGTTAACTATTTAAATACTAAAAATTAAACAAAGTTTTTACCGCATACTGTTGTAATGTTCAGCATAACTTCAATCTACAAAGAATCTATTCCAAGACTTGCACTCTCAAAATAATACGGATGGCAGAAAACAGCAGTTTAGTCTACATAATAGATACTGTACGGTTGTCGCATATCTCATTATGCTATTTTTTATTCATTCGTGAATTAAGCATACTATGCATTTGCAGCAATAGTTCTTTTTGTTTATGAGGACCTCTTATTAAAAAAATATATATCATACACTACAATGCTCACCGAACTCATGGCAAAACTAGTTCTTAAGCAATGAAAGGGAGCTGCTCTGTTATGTTAATGTTTTAATGTTGGTTTCTTTACATGTTAAAGATCATGTTAGCATAAATGAGTTTAATGATATCATTTAAATAGTATTCAATATATTTTTATTTTGAGTAAACAAAACACTCAAGTGTATTTTCACGATTGTAAAATTGATTACCTCCTTTACGTATTACGGAAGGTCATAAATCGCATTATAAAAGAATATACATCATTTTTATGCATCGGGTATATTCCCCAAAGAGTGTATCCGTCTTTTGTAACCATCCTAACGACATATATCTCATATAATATGAGTAAAAGTATGCGACCTTAAGTTTGAAAGGAGATTGTATCAAACAAGTTGATAATAATTTCATAACCAAGTAATTACTAGTCTTACACACATGTGACATCACATTACTTACAAAAATTATCGGTACACTACAGCGACTTCACTACAGTTAGAGCTGATGCATGATATAGGATGGAATCATAAAAGTAATTAGATATGTTCATAATAATCGCCTGCCACTTGCCTACTGCTACCCGAGAGCATACTTCATTGATATAGGTTGCTGAATTTTAAACAACGCAATAGTGTCTAATGTCAACATTTTGTTACATATTGCTTTGACGTGAAGGCAAGGATAAACTGTAGATGCTTCCAATATCTTTGTAAGTTTTCCTGTTAAAAATAGTATATTATTCTTTGCGTCATCTTTGAAATATTAATGAAATATGTGAAGAATTTGTGCAATGGGACAATATTACAGGTTGTTAGCTAGACGAGAGAGTGTTAGTCACTCTCCAGCTGAACTTATGAGAATGTCCTGCGCACGAAATAGTACTTTCGTTGGTTTCTAATTTTGTAAGTTATATGATATAATTAGGATGTCAGGGCCAATCACTAGAGCCCTGAAAAATTCACGTTTTCTTCCCGACACAAGCTAGAATTCCAGCAACTACATGTTCGTGTCACTTTCGCAATTGGCCCTTGACTTATTTGACACCTTCTGAATATCGCTGAGCAAAAAAAAAGTGTAACTTATCACTTGCCCATTTTACTGTGGAAGCGAGCAGCTAATGAGCAGCTGCTGTCTGCTTGAGAAAACATACATTCTTGGAGACTAGCCTACTGGTCAGTGAACCCGCGAATTTTTCCGGGCTCTGCCAGTCACTTGTTTAGCGTTCATAACAACACTTTGATGTAGTAATAACTAAATTGAAATCTGCATTTACTAAGCAAGCGCCAATGAGAAAATCATAAGTGAAAAAGAAATAATTTTTAAGGTAATATCTGTAAACAGTGATTAATAGTTTACAACATTTTAATTAACATCAGTTCCTGCGAACAGTAGAAATGACTACTTATTCCTTACCACTTTAATAAATGTAAATGTATTTTGAATTTTAACATGGAGTGTAGTTCGTAATTTGCTAGATATTCATTCTTTAGCTTGATAAAAATAGTCACCAGTTGTAGTACATCAAAATCTGGTCATGTGACCACTTTGTCTACGATACAACACCGATTGAGAAATGTATTTCTTATTTCACGTAAAAATTTAAAGGAGTTCTGTACAATTATTGGTAGAGTCGTTGGAAGAAATGCACTGTCGTAGAGCGGCTCACCCCTTACGGCATACCCACCCCCACGTCCTAACCCCTGCTAGAAGCTTCAAAACCAAATCGTGTCAACACACAGGCCATACTTTGTGCAAAGTGGTCTGACGAGTTTCCCCCACTCCTCCCTTCAAGGACCAAGCCCTCCCACCACTCACTCTCGCAATGTGACAGCTGAGGACAGACAGCACGCTGCTGCAGGGACTACGTAGTACCAAAGTTTATCACCACTGCTGTTCCAATACGCTGAGCACTGTCATCGCTTGGAGGGGAGAGAAGGTAGATCCGACCTTCAACAGCGCCCAGAGGCGCGTGTGAGATATTCTGAAGCGCAGTGGCTAATATAGCAAGTTCACGTGTTCTGTGATGCGTTCCACATGTTCGTGGAAGGTATGCGAGCCACTTTTGACCTATCAAATTGAAATTACTGACATGTCGATCTGAAAATGCTTTGGAACAGCCTTAAGGAAATGTTGTCCTTTAACCACTGCATGTGGGAAGTTTTTCTAAGTAAACTGTGTCAGCAAATACCTTCTCCGCATGCTACTGTATTGTATGGAACTCATTGGCTACGTAGTGCGTTATTATTTTACAAACCATTTCTTTTTACCGGCCAAACTAGTTAAGTGACGCAGTTTGAACTCATTGAGCATATTGTTTTACAACTATGTAGTCTGTTTCAAATGATTCAAAGTGTGCCCGTATTATCGGGACAGTTCTTTTTTTAAAAGGGCACTAGCGTAAGTACCTAACACAGCACAGCACAAAGGCAATACAATAATTGTCTTCAAAATTCACTTATTTTTTCCCGAGTTTCTCATTTAAAAATGCTCTTATGGCTGTATACTTTTTGTGTATAACTTTTATAGTACTGTAGACTATATGTGATATTTAATTATTCTTATTCATGACATGCCCCTGTCTCCATAAAAGTTGGTGCAGACAATCACGATTGTTTTACAAATTAAAATTTGTTTGTAGGTGCACTGGGAGCCGGACTTCGAGCCTTATATTGTGGTCAGGAAGGATATTCCTGAGTATGACACACGATTTGTGGGGTTTGGCTGGAACAAAGTATCCCACATAATGGAACTCGAAGCTCAGGGTTTTGAGTTTGTTGTTATGCCAAATGGCTTCATCATTCATATGCCTCACGCTCCAAGCTTTGACATTGCTAAGTTCAGGAGCTCAACACAATACAGAAAGTATGTATTATTTATGTAATTACATATACATATATTACCACATTACTGTAATTGTTTATGCTACTAAGAAAATGTGTAATGTTTGGTTTGCCGTTACAATTTTTTTCACCCCCGGTTTTAACTTTCTTCAATTAAGTTGCTAGCCTGACAGACAGATTTATCTATTTTCAGTTTTGCATAGATAAATGATTAGCTTACGTTTTTGTGTACCGGTAATTTTGTCAAGCTTGTGTGTTTGATCCAAATATTTTCATGTTGGTACTGTTTTGCCACAGCAAAATAAATGTGTATATTTTTAGATGAGGGTTTACTTTATAGTATTTATAAACCGTATTGATATTTACTAAATAAAATCAGATAGATGTTGTGTTGTGTATTGGAGGCTCAGAAATGAACTACCGTACTGCATATTGTCACAACTGAATGTGTAATTCAAGACCTACCTGAATACAAAGAAAATAGCATACGCCACTTGCTAACATAAAGTTACTGCTGTGTATGTCAAAAACTGTCACTAAATGGGGTAGCACAAAGCCCCTAAACGATAACCTCCAAAGATGGAAAGTACTTCACGAGGTTCTGGGAATCTGTGGGTGCTATGGTGTATCTTAGAGGAAGGTGGTGGTGTACTTTACCCATCTTATAAATAACTAAGACTGATGCTATATTATAAAGAGGTTATAAAAATATGAAGAGAATTCTGAAAAGGAAACAAGTACTCAAACACTTTGATGCACAACTAAAGGGGCGAAGGGTAGTAGCATAACTCATTTTAAAATAAATCACAAAATCTGGGCATAGTTTGGATATTTGCAAATGTTTATTTTTCATAAAGACGTCATTTTAACAAATTGTATGTATATGGTTTAATCCAATAGTTAAAACAGACTGATTTAAAAAATAAATTTGTTCTTTATATATTGTATGTAATATTTGCTTTAGTTTCTTAGTAAAATACCTAAGATAACCACAAAAATATTTAATTGCTTAAAGTATAAAAATTAAACTTTAAAGAAGACAAGACTTTAATAGACAAAAGTAAAAATTTTACTCCCTTTCATCCTTAAGGTCTAATTGAATTCAAATACTTAGGTAAGTTAACAAACAAAAAATTAAGAAACAGAGTTTAACTTTTGCCTTTAAGAATGGACCTTTAGTAATCAATGTTATATCAACCATATAAAACATAGATCTTAATAATTGTAGAGAATGTAATTTTTTTTATTAACAAAAACTATGTGACACAACATGTTGAAAACACTATTGCAACAGCTCAAAATAGCTAAATGTTTGTTAACGTCTTAACTTAAATTCCATGTTAACTTTAAATAAATTAATAAATAATGTCACATTTGTTATGTACCTAACATGTAATTAAAATAGAAATATATTGACAGCTTTCTCAATTTAATCAAATCATTTACTGCCTAGAATTATGACCGCATTCAAACTATTTACACTACAAAACAAAGTAGGGCGATTCACTATGTTCACACTTATCTGTTCACATTTCGGCATCCAGGAGGACCTCTTTGCCGCTACCGCAACATTGGCATCCCTTCTTTCAGTATAAAACCTGAGTCAGGGCAGTAAACTCACTTGCGTGACACTATGTTTTACTGTACGTGGAGTCTCCACAACCAGCCACAACGTAATTAATGTCCACGTGCAGCCGTATGAGCGACAAAACTTTCTACGCTGCTACTCTGTTAAAACTGCATCCAGTTACGTCAACTTCTGCGCACCTCAAAGTGACGAGAGAAAAAGGAGAGGTAAAAACTTTCTTGCTTCGTTTCCCCTTGGCATTCTACTACAAAAAAAAAAGAACAGTGCATTTCTGCATGACTTGGCACAACAACTGGTCAAGAAAATTAAAGTTTTCGCAAGTTGCTTTAATTGAAAAGGGGTGGGGGGGCAGATGTAACCAAACATGTACCTATCACCAGGCAACGAAGGAGCATATGGCAGATGTGCACATAATATCAATCTTACCTCCCATGTAGATAGCATACTGCATCAGCCACAGGCTGACCTTGACTTCTCCCAGCAACCTTTAAAGTTAAAGAGCAACAATTTTTACTTATTAAATACTAATTACATATTGTCTATGAAATTGCAATACTGTATGTTGTATCCATTAATTTAGGAGTTTTACTGAAAACACTTTCTAAAAACCTGGGAAGCGGAACATTTTGATTTGCATCAATATAGGTAAACAAAGATTAATACTTGGGTGGATATGTTTTTATTGAAGGTGCAAACATAACCCTTATTCCCTAATACAGTGAAATGTTAATTTCAGTTAAATTACGGTTTGAAGTATTGCTTTTTCATTTAGGATATGGTAAATTTAAATAGACCAAAACAAATGCTCACTCCAATTGCACATATGTATATTGAGGAAAATGGATAAAAAAAAAGAGACATTAATCAATAGGATAGCAAAATTTTATGTCTCTGAATAAAAGTACTAATTAAAAGAGAAAAAGACAGTCAAAAATAGTTTTAATAGTGTGAGTATTTGTTTGTGTAACTATATAAATGAGAAAATGACCAATGATATCAAATGGTCAAGGCATACATAGTCTCAAAGTAAAACTGGTTTAGTGGAAAGCTTTCATGCTGGTTTAGTACGTAGCATGTAGTGGCAATGCTGCACATGATTTTCTTTTGCGTAGTGGTTTTGAAAATACTTCAACGCAAATTAATATATATATATATATATATATATATATATATATATATATATATATATATAAAAATTCATTCTTACAGTTTTAACACTTACACATTATCATTTGTATCTAAATTTTTCTGTTGTAATACACCAAACAGGTGTTTAGATTTTTGCCCCTGAAATATTGCATATTTTGTTGTTAAAATAAGACAAAATTAAGCAAAATATTTTTTTTCTAGCAAACTGTACATTATTTTAAAAAAATGCTCTGGCAATATTCTGTATCATATGACTCTACACAGTCTCAAATTTTTTCAAACCATTTCGTTAAAAATTATTAGAGTTATTGGCAATTGTTTGAAATAAATGAATGATCATGGCCTTAAACAGTTGAACATACAGTAGCATTATAACCAGGAAAATGTTGCAAGTGGTAACATTTTAAGAGGGTTTACTATATTATCTTTGCCAAAACATTTTTAGCTTTATTAACCTTCAAACAGCAGTCTCTACTATCTTTTACT
Source organism: Medauroidea extradentata (assembly GCA_003012365.1). Classification (NCBI taxonomy): domain Eukaryota; kingdom Metazoa; phylum Arthropoda; class Insecta; order Phasmatodea; family Phasmatidae; genus Medauroidea; species Medauroidea extradentata. The sequence goes on along the minus strand of PNEQ01004581.1, from coordinate 17,177 downwards.
GTTTAATGTACCCAACTTTACTGTATAATGTATCCAACGATGTATTAAGAAAAGCATTTTGAAGGCAGACAGAATGATTACACAAAATACTATTGTTTACTTCTTTATGCTGGCTAGTAGTAATTGATTTCAGTTTATGGTAATTCAAGTTTTTTGTAGTATTTGAATTAAATAATTATGTAGAACTAGATTTGGTGAGTCTCTGCCAACCGTAAAGTAATTTTTTTGAAGGTTGATTTCCAAAATGTTCAATTTCCCGGGAACCACAAACACCAGTGCTCATTTTACAAAAAGTATATATACGTGCTAATATTAGTTGTTTACTGTCTTTCAGGTGCCTGAAAATCCTCAAGAATGAATTTGTTAAAGATCTGAGTAAGCGTTACGACAGGAAGTTTGACTTTGAGACCAGCTAACAGGTGTATAAACTAGCACCAGTGCTGTATCTTTATGCTACAGAAGCCTGCCATTACATATCGGTATTAGAACTGGATATTCTTTGTATGCTCTGCATTCATGTGTTTGTCGTTATGGTATATGTTTGTTAACCTTTTAATATTAGTACACAATATTTTATTTTAATTAATTTTACACTTTGCAAGTTAACTTATATAATTGAATGTGGCATTTATTGTGTAGAAACATTTTAGATCAGTGGTTCTCTGTAGATGTGCAACAACACACTGTTATGCCATGAGATTACCTCAATGTGCCACCATTTTTTAGACTGATCTTGCTAGTAAAGTAAATAAAATAATTTATCTTGCTAGTAAAGTAAATAAAATAATTTCAGTATCAATCTCAAAATATGTTTGGAAATGGACAACGTGTTTGTGACTACAAATCTTCTAACAACTGACTTTAAGGCAGTTGTGTGCACTTTGTTGCCATCTCGTACATTAGATGTCGCAGGAATCACAACATAGTATAACGCGTCTGCATTGTGGAGGTCAGGGGGCATTCCATGTTATATTAGCAAATGTTGGTTGCGCGATTATTTTGTATTTTTTTATAACTTAACTACGGTTATTGGTTACTATCATTATTCCCCAAAACCATTTTTATTACATTATGATCTCTCACCGCATTGGTGACCGCTCAGTGAGCAGTGCATTTAAATCAGCTGTTGCAATAATTTCCAAAAGAATATAGTATACTGTATTTTACTTCCCATTACAGGTATTTAGTTTCTGTTCACGCCAACATGCAGATAATATCTCAAGCTTTCTTTTGACTATGGTCTATGGTACCTACTGTAAGTGTACCTTTTGTAAATATTAATCTTTTACTATAGGGGCTTAAATTTTGAGTTTCATGAGCTTAAGAAAGCTATTTTTAACCCCATGTAGCTTAAGATGGTCATTGAACTGCAAATGTTTTTATTATTTTACTAACCCCCTCGGTATCCCTCATTGACCATGTGACATAGCTACTGGTGCCACAACTCCAACCCTCTTGGCCAACACTCCAAGCTGCAAGTGTCTCATAACCTGAAAGATAGTTACGCATAACCAAAAGATGCTCAAAACTCAAAAAAGGGTAAAATAATAACAAAAAAAAGTTATTTAAGTAAATAGCATTAAACTTGAAGCCGAACAAGACAGGAAAATAATAAACATCACTCTACTCTAGAATTAGGTTCTAGAATTAAAATTTAATTTTTGAATCTTAATTTTATTTAGCAACTTTTGTCCCCAATTGTTTTGTTGCCTCATGTGGTATAATGCCCAACTCCAGGCCTGCCGTTTTAAAGGATTTTATCCATTTTAACGCATATTTAAAGGTTAAAACAAACACATGGATAATGTTCGATATTCACGGATATTTTCAACATGTCTTTATTATCAATTGACACAGCAATTAGCGACGCACATGAATGGATTAACGATATTTACTAATCTTTCTCATGTTTATTTTAAACCTAAATACAGTTTCCTTTATTTTTGCAGAAAAGGTCATGCTATACACAAGCAAATTTGGGGAAATTTACGTTTTATTTTATGCCAAAATAAATAATAAAGGACATATTTTAAATCCTCTCATCATGGCTGCACCCCGTATTTTGGGCCAAAAAAAAATATTTACATTTTACGTGTGGCGCCATGATACAAGGAAACAACATCTGAGTCGAGGTCATAAATAAACTTATGCAGATATATTCATTTTTCAACAATAAGTAGCTGTTTCAACATGTTCTTAGTTTCTTTAAACTTATTCTACAAATTTTTCCAAATAGGAAATAGGGTGGAAAGTTTCAATGCTAATTTACTGAAACTGGTTAGAAAATAGTTCAGTCTGTAATAAACATTAACAGTAGATGGTTTTCTGTATAACATCACAATTTTTCACAATACTATAATAATTTGCTATACAGTACATATTAATTTCACTATCAAAATTCTACAGCAAGAATATTCTAAAAAATACTTCTGAAAAGTATGTAGACTTAAGCTGGAAATATTACAGGATTTTACAGGATTTTTTAGTGTACTAATAACAGGATTTTGGAAATGAACTTGGTTGCAGCCCTGGCCCAACACTTAACACACCTCCTATACCATAATTTGTTTTTATTTAACAAATAAAAATATAATACAAGTACTTGCTGTAAGGAGGAACTCGGTTTACAAAAATAAATTAAATTATTATGTGGAAGCTATGTGCCTGAGCACTTCACATTAGTATAGTTTGCCATTAACAAATAAATGTTGAGAACCGCTGTTTTAGATGTACAAGTGCATATTTTATGTGTGAAATTAAGAGTTGAGAAGTAGTTCCCTGACAATATTTGTTAGGTTTCTATTAACATGTGTTATAGCTGTGTGTGTTGTGATACGTCTGTAGAAATAAAATGTAAGTCCAGATGTGATTAAGGTTGGTCTGTTGTTTAAAATATATTGTTACTAATATACTGTATAAGTACAGTACTTTGATGTGAAGTTATCCATATCTCTTAAAACATGCTCAGTAATATTGAAATTGTTTCGGAATATTTACAGCTCTATACAGATTATTTGTGAGTAAACTAGAATAATAAGTTATTTAATTACTACTATAGTAAAGAAAAAACAGCACAAAATGTTACTTGATTTATTAATATCCAGGCACAGCAGTTCAAGGTAAAATGTTTATGATCCGGGTAGTTCAAGGTAAAATGTTTGTGGATTCACCTTTATATCTTTGAAACCAATTATAAAAGTTTGTTAATGCAGTATTCATAAAAAATCTATATTTTGGTAAACCATTATCCTTACTATATTTTGTAACTAGTTTCACTAAATTATTTTCAAAACCCTTTTGTAAGCTGTTAATATTTGTACTTTGAATATCAACCCATATCATTGGTGATATTTTTGTATATTGCATGCAACTTTGATAAAATTACCAGATTAATTTATTACTGTTTGTATTATGAAATTGTGTGATGTTGTATAGAAGAGAGACTCGCATATAGATACATAGGTTTCCAGTGTGCTAATTGTGTGTTCCTATTTATTTTGTGGTATTTTGAGTACAATTCTTCACTACTGTACTTGTGTTGAAGTTAGATAGCAGTATCATAGTGTGTTTGGTTTATCATTTCTTAAAAGTTTTTCTCAAGAACGATTCTAGTAAAGATTTTCCTCTTTTGTAGTATTTTCCGATATCAAAGACATAAGTTGCGTACGATTGGAACATACAAATAACAAGTACCAACACACATCTTAATTTTAATAATGGGTACTGAAAATACAAAATCCCTTTTCAGAATTTTCTGAAGGGACTGAAAAATGTAAACATCGTAACTACAAATAATTATTCAAACTTATGGAAAGCTTCTTAGGGAGAACTTCTTAAAAGGATTTTACTGTATAAATATCATGGGCTATTCCAAGAACTGTTTTTAAATAAAATGAGTTCTTTTTATATTTTTTAAACATTGTTGAATTTCTAGAAAATTGTTTAGCATGGTTTTAAAAATAAACATTATTTAGTTGTGTGTATTTTACATACCTTTTTTTTGGATGGAAGATTTGAACTTTGCATACAGTTATAAGAAATGCCTACAAATCAAACAATTCATACAAATGCTGTATTTACTCGCATGACTTCTGCTATTACGTAGTGTCCGCACCATTGTTTTGAAAGGCTTAAAGAATTATTTTTAATGAACCTTCATAATGGCTTCACCTATGTTTTTCAACAGGCGACACAGTAATATAGTGACGCACATAAATGGATTTACAAGATTTTTACCTTTATTTTCATGTTTGTCATGCACTCAAGAAATGGTTTCCTTTATTTTTGGAGGTAAAGGATACGGTCATGCTATAGATGGGTAAATATTAATAAATTTGCACATTTGCATTTTATTTTGCACAAAAAATCTTGAAGATTTTTTTTTGTCAAAATTTGGTCAAAAACATACTACTATAATGCGAGTAACTACATATTGTGTATCAATGAAAATTTTAGTTATGAGCACTGTTAGTCGACGTACTCATTTACTGTAGAGTTGGTGAATATTTCTAGGGTACACAATGAAGGAAAAAAGGTGGAAAATTAGTTGGGTTTCTAATATAAATTCCAGAAATTAAGTCAATCTCTGAAAGAACATGTATTTAAGCATCATAGTTTATTATATTTGATGATCATAGTAAACAGCAAGATTTAGGTATTTATTTGTTTCATTCTGTAAATTTTATTTCATCATCGTCTTAACATTTTGCCTTGTTGGTACCAAATTCTGTATATTTGGTTCTGTCTCTTGCTAAGCAGTTCAAGGTCCTATCTCATAGTTAGTTGACCAGATTAAGAATCTGGTTTGCTTGTGATTATTTTCTAGACTTTTACTAGCTGATGTGATGACTAATCAGATTACTAAATAGTTTGCACAATTTCTTAATTGTGATTGTTCTGTCTGATAATTTAAAATCATTCTGACTGAATAAAAATAAATAATTTTTATGCAGTTTCACCATAACAAAAGTTAAATTAAAGCAGTTATTATTATTAATAGCATAATGTTTTCTTAGTTAAAAACACGCTCATCTTCCAGGCTCGGAAACAAGCATTCCGTAATGACACTGTACTTGGTACGTAGTAGCGCGGTTTGGTGGTACAAAGCATGCTGAAGTTTGCCAAGGCCTGGCAGGTTGGTACAAGCTGTACTTGCGCATGATGCAGCTGAAGGAAATTACACTTTTATAGTGGTATTGTTTATGTACCGCCAAAGAATTGCAATCCGGTTGACTGACTACATGTTACATTTCCATTGTAATAAATTTTTTCAGCTGTCTGTGTTTTGATCAACTAAACTTTGCCAGTCCGTAGTGTGTATCTACTGAAACCTTGAACTCCAACTGCAACTTTTAAGTTTTGTTTTTGAGAAAACATGTATGGTTGTATGTGGCAAGACAGTATGTAGAACTGTATTTTGTAATTTGTTATCAACTTTGTCATTCATTTGTTTGGAGGAGACTGAAGATTATGTACTCTTTGTACGTTGTCAGCTTATACAGCTACCCTAATTGGTTAAAATTACTACTGCATTCACCTACTCTCTAAAGCTGTTTCTAAATCTGTTTATTTGCTCATCTTGCTCCTTAGTCATGCTGCATTAAATCAATGTGTAGATCGTAGCTGTTAGTGCTGTAAAGTATTTTAACTTTGGCATTAGTGATTTTTTTTTTTCCATGTTAACAGTATGTTGACTGAATCATTAGCTCAGTTTCAGATAATTGACTAGTAAGAATCTCGGTGGTATGATTTGCTGTTACTTTGGTGGATAGCCAAAGATTTTATATTTAATAGGGGCTGTGCTTCTAAGAAAATGAGTTCTTTTCTCACTATATTTTTACTAATTTATATTTTAACCTACTTTTTCTCCATTCCCGTTTGCTACATCACTGTCATAATTGTGTTTTGTAATATTTATTGTACAATTTGATTGAATAATTGATAATATATTTGAAGAATTACATATTAGTGTCAGTGGTCCAGAGCTAACTCGTTAGTGTTACAGTAAAGTGAAGGAGGTTCTTTCCTTTTAGAAAGGTTTGGTTATCTGTGTTTGATTTTATAAAATGTAGGTTTAGTAAATGATTTATTAGAGTTTTAATGTCCTTATAAATAGGTATTATATATTCAAGAGAGGCTGTCTTTAAATGCTGATTCAATACTAAGTTGCCTTGTGGTTTTTCCTTACAGTCAAGCCAGAAATTTATTGTAGAGACATCTATTATGTTTAGTTGTAATAATTTAAAAACCATTACATAACATTTCAAAACTATTAGTATATATGAGAGTGCCAAAATTTGATCACATTGTGAAGAAGTAGTTCTACAGTTTTTATCTCCAAACCAAATGTTCCTATCCAAAAATACTTCTGGCATGGTACTTCATTTAACCTAATCATACAAAATATAAATACCTCTAGACTATGCAGAGCTTCCTAGCTGGTTTGAGATTTTAGCACATTTGCTTGTCCAACAACTAACAAAAACGTGATTGACCGTAGTGAAACATGCCATCTTGAATTCCACTATACTGTATCCATTCCAAGGTTGCAGCAGAAATAAACGTTGTCACAGTTGAGCTCTCGATCATTGGTTGCCGGGTCAGTTAACAGTGTCGTTGCGACAGGAAATAGGTCCTACGCTACATTGCTGTTTTTTACTTCAGGATAGGTAATTTTATCGTTTGGTTGGGTTTTTTAATCCTCTGTAATATAATATCACTATGTGCGCATGAAATACAATACATGCGTGGGATGTATTAACTACGACTTACGCGACGACGCCACGTTCATCATGATTCCATTTCCTCCGCAGAGAGGCGCGGTTCCGTTTCTCCACTTGTCGCCAGTCGACAGCTCGCGAGACACGCGGAGGTGGTACGGCGGTTTGTTGCACAGCCAATGCCGTTCAAGCGCGGGAACAGGCGGAGTGACACAAGCTGCAATCTTGGAATGGATAGAGTATAGCAGGTTTCAGATGGCTTGGAACTATTTGCGTTAAAAAGTATCCATGCATGCCATGCTAAGGAAGTAGGTCCACATAGGTACATACAGTTTGTCACAATACATGAAACGTACTGCCAGCAGAGGCTGACTGAGGTCTCTTAGATTTGCATTTACACAATATACAATAACTACAATAATCACGCACATGACTTTTGAAGAACAGATGACACACTGCACAAGAGTCGAAGCTGTCCTCAGCTCAAGATCATTGACACCACTTTCATCTTATCATTGTGACATTGCAGCTCTTATACCAGGGTATTTTCTTATTGGCAGGCCCTTGGGGGTGTATGCCAGTCTCAGCAATAGATATTTACTGTATATGTGTCCTTGCCAACCAATTTTGGAACCGGTGGTGCTGGTGCCTTCAACAGTTCCAATCCCATTGTAAATGGCTCACACAACAACCTGGACTTGCGGTGGGGGCTTGTTCCTCATCAGAGAAGAGCATGTGCCACCACCAATTTGGTGCCTCGCAAAAGTGGTGAAGTTTTATATGGGACAGGATGATACGGTACGAGTGGCAGAAGTCCACACACACAGAAGGGACAGTTGTGTCAATATTTGGTTACCAATTGTTCATCTGAGGTGATACTTAGCAGATTTAACTGCAGCTTGCTACAACCCTCCATGGTGAGGACTTTCAGAAGGGAGAAATTTGAAATTTTCACAAGTTGTACTGTGCTGTTAAAAAAAAATCAAGGTTAAAACATGGAGCAAGTTGATTAACATCTGTCCGGACAACTTGACTCATTCGAGAAACATGTATAATAATGCTTACAGCAAGTTGAGAAAACACCCATTTAGAGAAATATAGCATGGAAGTTAAAGCAAATAAATAAGTTGAGCAAATTGGCCTGACTGTAGATAGATTGTGTTGTGACAACACTACATGACTTAACAAATAACCCAAATACAAAGGACAGAAATCCGGTGAGAATATACAGTAACTTCATTACAGTATAACCTCACTGCTTTAAATGTATCAAAAACAAGTTGGATTATTTCTGTGCACCAGTAAGTATGTACACTATTACATCGGCAAATTGTGTCTTACTGCAATACACAGTCTAAATACAACCGTACCAGGTGTTTGTAGTGTGTAACAAAAAACCAATTGAGGAAGAGAGATTCACTAAACAGCAGACTAGGTTCAGCGGCAAAAAAAAAAAAAAAAAAAAGTCTTTTTTGTATGGCTATATCAAGAGGATAACATGGGGTTCAAAATAAACTAATCTTCTGAAACTAAACTTTGATAAAAAAAATATTATTTGCTGTTATTGCATGTACATAATTTGACATTGACAATGGCTTTGTCACTCCTCCTTGCATATTTGGCAGCAAATTACTAAGTGTTTCATGCTAGGTATAATATTTATTTGCTTCATGTGTTTAACGCATTTTAGTGTTTAAAGTAGTCGCCTGAATCTATGTTTTTTGCACATTCGAAGCCTATAAATGTGAAAGTGATAAGGATTACAAAGCACATGCATCACACCTCATTTTGGCTTTAACCAGGTTGCAGTCTTCTCACTGATAGCTCACCTTAATGAGACATTGAGTAATGGTATTTTACTTTATAATGTAATATTGAACCTTTTAAAATATTCCTTACAATAGTGTCACGCCTAGAAAAGGGCCACAAAAACACCCATTTTCAGCTGCGAGAAAACACTCTTTAAAGAAGATCTGAAATGTACTCACACAAAGTGTAATGTTCTTTGAATGCTACTTCTAAACAGATATCACTCACACTTGTTAAAATTAACGTTTATCGACCGAAGCTCTTCATTACATTAGCAACCTGTGCAGGTGGCCACCTCAAGTACGAGCACTATAATCCTGGTTCTTTTGTTAAGAAAATTTTGTTAGTGTAGCTGCAATTGTAATGTTATCATTTGAGGCCATAATATTTTGGGAATTCATATCAGGTTAATCTATTGTGCATCAAACACATGCATGCCATTCATATATGTACAAAGGACTCATTGTTTATCAGAAAAGTCTTTAGCCAGGCTGTGAAAAAAAAAACATTCTGTCGAGCTTAATAAGTTAGCAGCCAATGAACAAAACGATGAGAGACTCAAAATTGCCCAGTGCTGTAGATCTTTTAACCCTTGAAATTTTCCTCAGTAGTTTCACATACTGTAATTGCTAATAACTTCTAATTCATGTAGTGTAAACTGTTGTGTACAATATTGTAGAAGGCCTTTGCATAAATATTCCAGATGTGTTAGGCATGGTCATGGCATCGCTGCTAGAGAGCTAGCATTTGCTCTGTTGGTTAACATTAAGTCATATTGTGGAACAGTAAGATTATCGTGGTTTTATATAATTTTTGACAGTTTGTGTAAAATAAAGTTGTAAGTATACTTTGACCTAGGAAGTAAATAATATAATTCTTCTTTTAGTTCCCTTTAAGGTCGGGCGCACATTGGGATGTAGTTGCGTAGGTCCACGTAGCGCAGAGTAGTGTAGGAAAAAGGCAAACAATATGTTTAGGTAGCGAGCTGCACATTGAGACGCAGTGCAGGTGTAGTGCAGCTCAGCTCAGACCTGCGTGCGTAGTTTTCTGCGCGCAGTTTAGTAGAAAGGCTGCATGCGTTTGTATTGTGTGCATCAAGTAGCAAGGGTAAAGTGTCCAAAAGTTAACGTCTCAGCATGTCAGAATAACTGATTTGAAGCTGTGAGGTCGTACAGGATGTTGTATGACACGTCACATCCCAGTTACATGAAAACTAAAATTGAGGATGAAATATGGGAGAGAATTGCCAGGGAAGTAGGATTGAAGGACTCTGAGTAAATATTATTACGGCCAGTTTATTATGCTTATTTTAGGGATATGTAAAATTCGTGTTATTATTTGAGAGTCTGCAAAACTACCATAACACACGTACAAGAGCAATTGAGGTGGCCAACGAAAGAAGGGCTATTTTGTTGAACTGCGGACACTAACAATCAAGCTTTAAGAAATTGAAATTGGCAACAATGAGATTAACGTGAAATTCAATAGCAAGACATTTATTATTTTATTGTTTTCTACAATGCGAAATTGCCTGCCTTGTTTTTAAAAAAATATTTTTTAAAGAAACTGTAACTTTTTTTATCAATAGGAATTTTATTAGTAAGTAATAGTTCAAACTTTTTTTTACTTAGGTCATATCGCAAATAAAAAAAATGTATAGGAATCTCAAATTCAAATACTGTAATATCTCTGTGACTGTGGATATTCAAGGAAATATAGTTTTACAAGTATCTCTACAAAAAAAATAACACAACATAGTTGTTTTCTTGTGAGACAACAATAGAGTAGGAGTGTATTCTACTGCCACAAATTAATAAGAGATTTTTTGAGAGGGTTTATTAACATCACCCAGTTTAGTACACTTTTCTGGCTTAGTAAGGGACGGCTTACTAACTAACTAAACCTTAGAAATTGACACAAACATCCATGCCCATATAGGGACTCAACCCAGGACCTCTCGCACCGCAAGCTGGCATGCTATTGACCACGCTACGGAGGCCGGCACTGGAAAAGGTAAAAGGGGCAGTTTGCCAAACGACAACTCCTGCAGTATTGAAGTAGCGAGTAAAGTTCTCTGTCACTTGGAAAGTGTTCGAAGTGGGTCACACAGTTTATATTGATAAAGGAAAAAGTTGATCTTTAGTCATCTCTTCTGTGTTGTCGTCAGATGTATAAAATGACTTTGTATTCGCCCTCAAATAGTTGTGTAAAACACAACCAACCTTTACAACAGAATCTATACTAGTAAGCTTTATCTCGAAAGGTTTTCTAAAGGTTTTGAACTTTATGTCATGATTCCGAAGGCACATTCTACAGTTTGCAGCGTTCTAGAAAGTCTGAAATTAAATATCTTATTTGTCTTGTTGCCAGTATTTGTACACCTTGGATAAGGCCGCATTAGATTCTTCAATAAGGGATACATCTCATCTCCCACAAACACATGATAAGGCCATAATTCTGTAAATCCAGAGCATAATGCAGGTTGTGGAACTTGCAATTTAACGCTTCTCCTAAAAAAATTAGTACGGAAAATTGTACTGTTATGCAAGCGACTAAGTGTAAGAGAAGGCAACTATGCCTTAACTTTGCCACGATGAAAATAAAGGTGATTTATTATTATTATTATTATTAATATTAAGAACCTACAGCGCCAGAAGTTAATTTTTAGTTTGCATCATAAGTGGAAAATAGAACTGTGGAGAACGTGACTTTGTAATAAAAAAACGCAGAATCAGAATTTGCCATGTTTCTCATCACTGTATGTCTCCTATCCAGAGATCCATTGCAGTGGGGAAAATGTAATTTTTGCTTGAACTCTTCTGCAGCTTTTTTTCCCAAGTGTGGATTGTTGGCTGCGGTAAATAAATCGGTTGCACACGACTCCATACCGCAGCAGATACTTCATTTACTAATTTTCATACAGTCCTATCTCCCATTCTTTAACTGAGGGCAAGACTTTTTTTTTGTAGGAGTCTCCAGTAGCTAGGTACCTGAAAAGTGGGACAACTTCTGTACATCATTTGTCATGTAGCCGAATAATTCACTTGTCAGTACAAATACTCCGTAGTAGCCCTATTTTCCATATATTCACTACGCAAAAATGCCTTTTTTCTATTGTGAACATCGTAAAGCAACACTAAATGTTCCATTTCCAAATCTGAGCCTGATTCAGAATCCAGTTGTAAGAGCAAACGTGCACTCTTCTTGCCGACTGCGTCTACGCTGCCTGCGAATACTGCACTTCAATATGTGCGCACGCTCGTGTATAATAGGCCTCAACTGCTCTACACTGCACGACAAGTTCTTCTCGGTGCAGTTACTGCATCCCAATGTGCACCCAGCCTAATGTGCAAATATGTATGAGTTCTACTTTATTAGCTATAATGATTAAAGTGTTTTATATTATTTTTTATCACAAAATATCACAAAAAAAATGTATATATGCATGGCCACCATTTAAAAGCATGCAAATCTTTCAGTGTACATGACTGCTCCTAGCAGAGATTTCAGAATTATGCAATCCCAGTAATTCTGTGACGTTATAAACGTAGTTGTGCACAGGCATTTTACAGTCTCGTAGTCATGTTTCAGTTTTCACTGTATGTTAAAAAAAATTTTTTTATCCGAGGCATAGCTTTAAAAAAATGACGTTTTCTGTACTTGTATAATGTTGCGTGTTAGTGATCCATGTACCGGTAATCTAAAGTTTGTGCTGTTCACTGCATGCTGTGTAATAAACGACAATCTTTTTCGTAGTTGGAAGTACTTCTATTAGCACGCGCCACATATATTTTTTAATCCCCCAAAATAAGCATACAGTATTTTATTTACGGTTTTGTACCCATGTCTAAATTCAGTTGTTAAATCTACAACGTTATGTACCCAGCTCAAAACATATAATTATTAATTCCTTAACATTGTGTAACAAAGGTACAAAACAAAACTGATTCAAAATGACAATAAAGTATAATGTAAGTAAATATAAGGTAATGTAGTTTTAATACTGTATAGTAAACTGTTAGAATAAGTTTTAATTGGAATTGCTTCAAGTTATCAGAGAAAATTATTTTGCCAAATTTTTCAAGCGAGTTCACTTGAGGTTATTGAGTTTTAAAGTTGCATTTCTTTTTTGTTAGTAGTAACTTCAAAAGATGAACAGCACTTGATGTATTGAACATGTTTGCCTTATTGTATGTCATATCGAAAGTATTTATGTAGAAAGTAACAGTTTTATGTAATTATTGTACTAACTTTTTTCATTTTACTGTTCTGTTGTTTTACATGTTAACATTATACATCACATGAAAGTAATGTAAAATATTTAATATTGATGTTAGTAAATTTTATAAAATTTTTACATCATTAGTATTTTTAAATGTGACTTATTTTGGATTGGTTCTAATCCACAAATGTTTCAGTATCAGTATTTTTTTATTTATTTAATTAAGAATAAATCTAGCCTGTTTCGTTTTGTTCCTCAGAACAGTGCTGTGATGTTGAATGTCAGGATTATCTGTTAGGCATTTAATTAGAATCTTGCTCATTGTAATTTGGCAGCTCAACACTGTCTATATCATCAGTGCATTTGTTGATTTATACCACTGTGTAAAATAATGCAGTTGGTGCAGTTTTTTTATCAAGCATAATAAATACAGTATTTAAAATGTGTCAATTTTGTTTTTTAATTGGTCCCTACATTCCATATTCTAGTAGGTAGAAATTTTAAACTGTAAATTTCCTGCATAATTTGAACAGCTCAGAAAAATCTGGCACATGAGATTGTGATATATGTGTTTTTTTTTACATAAAAATGTATGTGTATTTTTGTTTGTATGTGTATGTTGTTCGTGTGATGGAATAACCTCCCAGAGTATTTATCAATGTTTAAGATACGTATATTTTGATGATGCACATTTGAAATACTGGTAGTAAATTTCTGTTGTAAAAAGTTAAAATTTTTTTGCGCACTACTGAAATATGAAAATTGACCAGAGTAGAGTGCAACTGAAATACAGTAAATACTGGTATGTGATAGCATGTACTCTTAGTTACCTGCTACATCTCTTGATAGAAAAGTTGTGTGAGAGAATGAAACTCAATGTAGGGGTTTAATGCAGAGAAATAAAAGTTAGTCTACATATATTAGACATTTGTTACATGTTTTACTAAATTACTCAGACAGAGATGAAGATTTCTTAATAGTTTACTCTCTCTGTCCAAAAAAAATTGCAGAGTAAAGATAAAGACACGTGTGGTATTAAATACTTGCTTACAAATACAATAAATCTGTATTCAATATAAGATAGAAGAAAATTCAATTATCAAGCTCCAGTATCTCACCTTATCTCTTCACTTCTTAAATTTTTGTCTTGTGTTTCTTTTTTTTCCATGTTGTTTTGCATATATACAAAGAATTTAAAATAATGACTTTAATACACAAATTAAAACTATAAAACCAACAAAACAAACAACACTGAATAAAATGGCTATTAACATATTCAGCGTATTAAACAAATTATCTTAATACCAATGTTGTGTTACAGTAACATTTAAAATGACTGATATTTAAAATGGCTATAAACATAACCTAAAGTTTAAAATAATGTCTTCAGTACACAAATTTAATTTATAAAACCGACAGTACAATCAACATTGGCTTTAAATGGCTATTAACGTATTCAGCCTTTCAACAATATTTAAAATCCAATGTTGAATTTACAGAATCGTTTAAAATGGCTATAAACACATTCAGCCTTTATATAAATAACATACACTATTGAAATCCTTCTCCATTCCTCTCTTACCCCATTTCTAAATCATTATTCATTATCTTTAGGTGTACATTAACTTATTTCATGAATTTATCTATGTTTGTCCTCGTATATCTCTTCATCGTATACACGTGGTTAATGGCCATGTTTCCACTTTCTTCCTTAATTGTTCTTTCAATTTTTCTATTTCGTCTCTCATCAGTTCACACCTCTCTAACATGTGTTCAATAGTTTGTGATTCGTTTTCGCACTGACAAATATCTTCTTGTCTTTTATTGATGGTTTTGAGATATATCTTATTTTGTGCATGACCACTCAGGATTGTTTTTGTGTCCATCCCTAATTCTATCTTACTCTCATAATAATCCTCCTCAATTGCCGTATGTTTGTTAATTATTCTACTCCTCTCATTTCCTCTCCATTCTGTCAACCGTTTTCTTATGTTGCCCTTCCTTAATTTTTTAGTCACTTCCTTGATTTCGATATTTTCCTCTCCTTCATTCACACTCACCAATAATTTTCCATCTATGTTGACTCCTCTATATAAATCCTGTTCATATCTTACTGTGTGATTCTGGTCTTTTAAAAGGTAAGCATTAGCCCTACTATATATTTCCATCCCAATGGAAATTGGTTTGTTTAGCATCACAATGGATGAGAATGAGATAGTTTTTGGGCTATCATTGAGGAGAATTAATATGTCTCTCTGACTTGCTCTGAGTTTCCTGATGAGGTTAACATATTTCCAATCTAGCCCGTTATTGTAAACTATACTGGCATATGACGTAACGTTCTTATAAAGCATCTCAAATATTAGTTTCCGGTTTTTCCTGGTTAAGCTTATGTTTTTCCATATTTACTTTTTCCGTTTTGTAAACATTATCCGTAATTTGTGATTTAATTCCATTACATGTGTTATGTATGTATGTCCTATTTTGATCTATCTTGATTCCTAGGTATTTCACTTCCTTCTTAAACTTAATTGTTTTATCATCATATCTAATAATGGGCTCTCTCTTCATTTTTCCTTTTATTATAATTGCCTCAGTTTTCCCTGCGGACATCTCTAACTTATTATCTCCTGTCCACTCTTTCATCCTCCTTAATTCAGTGTTAGTCTTATCCTCAATTTCTCTTCTTGAGTTTCCTTCAATTATAAATGTGCAATCGTTCTCATAGGCAGCTTTGCTTATTTCTTCCTCTACATCTTTCTTTAAATAATCATCGAACACCAGGTTCCATATGACTGGCCCAATACTGACCCTTGAGTGCAACCTCTATTTAGCATTTTTCCCACTTTTACATCACCTTTTTCGAAAGTCACATCCCTGACAAGGTAATCAACTAAAATTGTCTAATCTCGATCCATCCGTGATGTTAATTTGACAAAACCTATCTATAGCCTATATTCCAACTAAGGGTTGAAAAGGCACAACTTATGTCGATAAGGACTAATATTACGTATTTGGCTTCGCTTTACTTTATTACATCCAAAACCTTCTTTATGGCTGTCTCAATGGATCTCTGCCTTTTCTAAAACCGTGTTGTTGCTCGCTTAGTTCATTTTCAATTTCTCTTTGGTTTTTATTTAGGATATACCATTAAAATATTTTACCAAAAACATTTATTAGGTATATGGGCCTGTATGGCTCTGGTTTATCTTTGGCCTTGTTATTCACCTTATAAATAAACACAACCTTAGCCTCCTTCCATATTCTAGGGAATTTCCCAAGTCTATAGCACTCCTTGAATATCTATTTAACTTCATTCTTTGTAACATCCCAAATTTCTTTGATAACTTCTGCTGTGATTCCATCTTTTCCTGGTGTTTTTTTATTGCTCATTCTTCTGACTGCCATAATTATATCTTCTACATTTATATTAATGTTTTCTTCTCCTTCTGCCTCTCTCGTTTCTTACGATCAGGACCTCGTCTTCTCTTGTTGGTAACAAATGGTTCTAAAGTCCTTCATATGTTTCCTGTAAACCTTCAGTTTCTGTTCCATTTATCTTTATCATACTTATCATTTCCTCCCTCTTTATTTTGCCTCTTGCAATTTTATCAAGGATGCCCCAGATATTCTTTCTGCATTTTTCTTCTACAAACTCTTTCCAGTGAAATGTTATGTATTTTCTTATTTCTTTCTTAAAAACCTTTTTACTTTCTTTATGTCTCTGAATATCTTCCTCTTTGGCCCTACAGTCACAACAGGTCCTACATCTCCTTTGTAACCTTCTTAACTCCTCCCTTCTCAAGGTCAGATCATTATTCCACCACCAAATGTTCCCTTTTTGTCTTCCTCTCCTAGTCTTCAGTATACCGCAAGCTTGAACTATTTCTTGATTTAGTTCCTGGATTCCCTCTTCAATATCTTCATTCTTTGGTTTCCTTAGGCCTATCTTCAATCTATTCCTCACACCTTCCCAGTCTTTCACTTGTGTATGTAACCTTTCCACTCTGGTTACTATTTCACTTTCTGTGTAGATTTCCTATTATTTTATATAGTTGAGATCACTGTTACTTATTACCACCTTCCAGTTCTCTATCATATTTTCCATCTTTCTATCGGCCATGGTTATATCGATATTGTCTGCGCCATGTACAGAGTCGTACTGAGTTATAGGTGTATATATTTGCCTCTACATTTAAACTATTTAAAATATTTGTTAAATAAAACTACCAGTTTAACGCCTAACACATAAGCCCATCTTTAATCTTTATCCCATATTACAATCCCATCTTGCACACAGCTTTACAACACGTTCACACTCCTCTACCTTCTTTTGTCACATCCACTTTTTACTTTCTACCAACATAACAGAATTGTCATCCAACACCTTCCCCCAATTCTGCAGTTCAACAACCCCTAACATCTCT
>PNEQ01004580.1:10578-39085 GCA_003012365.1 Medauroidea extradentata | reverse complement strand
ATCGTACAAGGACAATATGGGAAAGTACAACCTTTTAGCATTGTTGGAGCGGGAGACGTTTTATCAACGGTGTGAACTGGAAACACTAGCATAATTTGTATTCTTACATCTCTATTTTCTATGGTG
Source organism: Medauroidea extradentata (assembly GCA_003012365.1). Taxonomy (NCBI): domain Eukaryota; kingdom Metazoa; phylum Arthropoda; class Insecta; order Phasmatodea; family Phasmatidae; genus Medauroidea; species Medauroidea extradentata. The sequence goes on along the minus strand of PNEQ01004580.1, from coordinate 38,959 downwards.
TTTATACATTAACGACAAAATTCCTCTTAGGCTAATAGTATTAGAATGTGTTTATAAGTGTTTTAAATTTTATATTATCAAAATAATAACTTAAAGAGCATAATTATTTTCTAAAATCATGATTACATTTCAATTTATAAATAACAAAATATAAAACTAAAACTACCCATAGAGAAATGTGCTATTCTAGAAGGAACAGCGCTCACATCGGCGTGAACTGGAATTAAATAACACGTCTCCTCACTTTCCCATATTGTCCTTGTACGATATTTGCTATTGTGATGCTGACTGGATGAACCAATTCAACAGCAGATATTCTGTCACTGGGTGTGTGTTCAAGCAGTCTGGTGGTGCAGTGTCATGGTACAGCAAGAAGCAGAGGACTGTAGCCTTGTCCACTTGTGAGGCAGAATACATGGCCCTGTCCTTCACAGTTCAGGAACTGTTGTGGCTGAGACAATTGGTGTTAGAAGTTGACCCAAAGGGAATGAAAGTATCATGTGTTCTGTACTGTGACAATAAGGGTGCAATTCAGCTTGCAAAAACTATGTTACAAACAATAGAACAAAACACAAAGACATCAGGTTTCATTTGTTAAGGGAACATGTGGAGAGCGGCATTGTAAGTGTTGTGTGTATGTACCAACCGAGGAAATGTTAGCTGATGTTTTGACTAAACCCTTGGGGAGCCAAGCACAATGTTTGTGTAGAAAATATAGGACTTGTTCAGTAACTATTTTTGTTTGCTAGGATTTTTTGTGTTTTTCAATTTCTTGTACTTTTGTATGTGTTCATATTTGGTGCGATGGTTTTTCGTTCAGTTCTGTGTATTTTAAGTACGTAAATTTATGGGATGGCATTGAGTAAAGGTAAATATTACATCCCTAGAGTAAACAGTCGATAGCTGATATCGATATGAATGATTGACTCTTGTTTAGGTTAGGACTGCTTTCTCCTGTGTGTGCTCTGTGCCATGGTAATTCCGGTAGAGTTGTGGTTCGGTCGCTGTTACAGCATGGTGTAATAGGGCCTTATTCATAGTCGTGAGATAGTTCCGAGATATTCCTGAGATCATCTTGTGTCAGTTAGTCCAGGGTTGGTCCTATAGTCCGGACCAAGTGTTACCTTATTCATAAACGCCGAGTAACGTCGGACTAAATATAGTCCGCGTCTATGAATAAGACAAAAATTAGTCCGACGATAATCCCGCACTAGTCCGGGTCAAAAACGACTATGAATAAGCCCCTATAAAGTCTTGTTTTAACCGTTTACATCGCTTCTATTATTAACCAACTTCAACAGCCAGGCTGGCCGCGCCATGGAGCGGGTTCCCACCATATGTTCGTCAAACACAAGAAGCACTGAAAAATTCAAGTGCAAGAGCCAAAATCTCTTTAAATATTCTAACTTGCTGATTAAAGTCCCAAAAACCATTTGACAGAGTTTGTTAATTTCTGTCACAAATTACACAATACATAGCACTGAATTCAACAGAAGTGATTATTATGATTGAATTAATTATGTGACATGGCAAGACACTGTAGATGTTAACAAATTAGCAAATAACCAAATTGGTATTTCTAGGTTAAACACAAGAATTATCTGAAGAAAGGCTTTTAAATCTAAAACAAGGTTACCCCGAGCCTGCTATTTATATCACCACATGGCAATGTAACCCGTGTTGACGTAATCGATACAGGAGCAACTAATGTCCAATGTTCGGTAAATGTTGATTTACTGGCTTTTACATCAACGGGGCACTTTCTCTCTCATTACTGGGTGTTCTTATAAGCTGATTCAAATACTTTTAACACACGGCATCGTTGCACTGCGTCTGGACTTCACGTCATCTTGTGACTATGCTACCTGGTGTTTACCGATATGAGGTGGCAGTACTGGCCGCCTCAGCCTTTCCGAAACAGGCGGCGTGGTATCACGATGGGCTTAGGTGGAGTAGGGTCTGCGGAACGGTCCACGTCAAGGTTCGGTGATGATCGGTTTGGGTCCGGTCGGGCTGGTTCTGTTGAGGCGAGTGGTGGGAAGCATATGTTCTGCGATGGGGCGCATGAAGACACCTATAGGAGGAGGGGGTGCACTGCTCTCGTTGTCCTTTGTCTGTGCTCGCCCTGTGTCGCAAAATGTGTAATTCCCTCATTCCTGGCACACGACGCGCCACTGGGGTATGTCCTGAATTCCGTTGTTTTTGATGCTGTTCCTTCACCGAAACACACCACCCCTTGATTCGGCGCCACCAAAGATCTTGAGTTGCATTCTCACTATATAATGTCTCTGGTTTTGCATGGGGCATTTCCAGCTGTTTGGTGCTGTGATATCGATTAGGGGAATATTTCATTCTGGATTTTCTCGAGAGAACTTCGGTTGCAAATCCAAACATGCAAACGTGCCAATTGACGTATTCTTCATAAAAACTCGCGTAATGTTAATCCTATACCGATAGTAGTGCAACTAGTAGGAAAATTGTCCCTTGCTGAATTCGTCCTTATTAAGAAATTCTATCATACCCTTCAGCACGGCCATAGAGGAACAGGTCTGGACACTGGAGTTGAAAATTGACCCCGTTATGACTTATTGGCGCCACTGGCACTCTGGGGTTGTTTTAACATTGCGTAATTGGGTCTACAAGGAGCAAACTCGGTATCGGAACTGCGAGGAGAACTGCTAATACGACGCTATACTGCAATGTTAAAACAACACTTCATTGCTAGTGGCGCTTTCAGTCATAACGGGGTCAATTCTATATCATTGGTAGATAGGCTAGTGTCCAGACCTGTAATTCTACGACCGTGCCCTTCAGCATGTTTCCTAAAATGGTTAATGGAAAAAGAGTGTTAAATTTAATTAACGTGCATTATGAAACCTTATTTGTTTTACATTGGAAAGTGTTTTCTATGGAGATCTCTTACAATATTAAAATACAACATCAGGCATTTGTTTTAAATAATTATGGGAGTAAAAGTTTTCTTATAGGTTGTGAAACTGTTTGTAATATTCATATTTATGTGTTTATTGTAGCATTTATTAATTTTTTTTCCGATTATTTAAAATACCGAAATAGTACAGCTACTATTAGCATATCGAAGATAGTCTGTGCTGCCGGTAACTTGGAAGCAATATGCGTAGAATGTGTAGTGTTATAGTCTATGCTGTGTTTATGTTTTCGTAGATCAGGCAATGGGCAATGAGCAATGAGCATAGAATGAAATTTATTTTTTGTTCTTCGTGATTGTTTCGTGAATACCGAATAATGAAAAAGATTAATGTTACGCGAGGAATATTCTGTTTTGTTATGTATCATGATATATTGCGTCTGTACAAAGTGTTACAGAACGGGAATTAATGAAATATTTAGCTCAGTTGCGTAGCTTTCAGTGTAGGTATTATATTCATACACGGTTAAGTTTTATGCGAAATGGAAGTAGAAGAACAGGTAACTGAAGACGGGGAAATAGTGAAGAGTCCTTCAAAACATTCGCCGATACAGTTATCTAAAGATCCATCAACTTTTCAGTAAGACGTCGTCCAATAAAGTTATAAATTATGTTTGGGTAATACGTCCCACGTACTGTACACATTGCAGGTTAAAATGACCCCTATGTTAGTAATTTTTTTTTTTTTAAATTAAATTAATTTCGTTTAGTTATTATAGTTCACAGTATTTTGTGAGATCAATTTACACCATTGAGTGTTGCTCAAATTTAGAGGCATATTACAAGAAACATAAATTGAAAATTGCAAGAAGATGCTATTACGTTTATTCACAAGTACTTACTAAGAGATGTATAGTATGTTAAGACTTCTAAGTTAATACAGGCCTTGACCTATGGTAATCCAGGTTGCATTGGCCTTTAAATACAGATGTCTATAATTTCAGCTGACTTGATACAATTACACTAAGTACACTTCCTGTACAGGCAAAAGTTTATAAGATATAAGATAATCATTAAATGACTCGAGAGCCTAGAGCTCATATAAAAGGGGCTATAAAGTAAATCAGCAATAAACAAGGCATTGTACAAGTAATGTTACATTTGTACAAACCTACAAAAATACATTAGAATATCAAATATTACTAGATTATGATCAGTACGCTAGGAAGTAGCAGCCAGCAGTGCTAATTCTCTCGCTTGTACTTTTTAAAATACAAATGCCTATGTCATAGGTATTCTGTGACACTACCACATCACTTTTCTAATTCTGTATGTCATAGCCTATGTTTATTGTGTTTTAACAGTTGTTCGATAATTATGTTCCTTCTTCTCTTATGCTTTTTATATTTTTAATTTTTTATTATTCAATAATTAACTAGAACTTATTGAACTATTAAGTAATTGCCATAAGTTGTTAATGTGAATTTCACTTTTGCTTTGTTTAGTAAAGTGGTTTTCGCAATATAGCGGTGTGATACGCCCGACTCTTGCAGAATGCCAAGCATTCATAATAGAGAGATGAAATATCGCCAGCCTCTGGCATCACAAACTTGTGTTGCCATCTTTTACCCGAAGAAATAATTTAGCAACTATACATGTTGACAAGCTGTATTATTGTGGACATACGCCATTGCAATATTATGCTGTCCCAGAAATCTTAGAAAGAGACTAAAAAATACAAACAACGAAATAGGAAAAAAGAGAGAACGAACCGAGTTGCCTGTAGTCAACACATACATGAACCAAAATAACAGAAAATGAAAGATCCCATAAGGAATTAGTCAGCAACAAATAAAGTACAAAAAATAATAATAAATAACCAAAAATAAAAGTCGAAGTACAAAACAAACTAATGTGTAAAACTCAGGACATCACAATTAAGACAGTACAGACAATAATGGAACAAATACAGTAATGGACACAAGACATGATAACAACGACGACGTCACAGACAACACACAACGATGAAGACACAAAAGAACACAGTAGATTTCCAAAATGTTGACTTTTCAGGACGTTTCGGGAGCTGACATCTGCCCCCGTATTCAGGTGAAGTAAATGTAAGAACTGGGGGGAAAAATTGGACGGTATTTGTAGCCTTCAGCTCTGTTCCTTGCGTGAACAATGGTAATCGAGCTCTCTCCTGATTGGGCGCGCAACGTTTAATGGGTTTTATAGTCTATTGTCACTTGGCAAATAAGTTAGTTTCCTTTTTTTTTGTTAAAGGTTCTAAGATTTCTGGGACGACATAATATTGCAATTGCGTAGGCTATGTCCACAATACTAACTTACAGCTTGTCATTCTGTCCCATTGCATGAAACATTCAAATACACTATACAGGATGTTACAAAAAAGGTACGGTCAAACTTTCAGGAAACATTCCACACACACAAAGAAAGAAAATATATGATATGAACATATGATGATGACTTGAGCTCTACCATGGTAATTAAGTGTTTCCGGACATATGTCCATATCACATATTTTCTTTCTTTGTGTGTGTGTGTGTGTGGAATGTTTCCTGAAAGTTTGGCCATACCTTTTTGTAACACACTGTATACCTATGTTTTTTGAAGAAACGTGAATGGAAAAATGAGGAAACAATCTGTTTATACTCGCATCCATTTAAATAAATAATTATCAAACAGAAAGCAGAGGTTGAATTTTCTACCGAAAAATAAAGTAAGACAAATATTTAGTTACTTTTCCATGAACTTACGCAATAGATTACATTAAATTATACAAAAGATAGTATTTTAATATAATTTTACTAGCATATAATTGATTTTTAACTTTATTCTAAACTGAAACATAGTTGCATGAGTGTTAAAATGTGAACAACTTTCTTCTTCTTTGTATCCGTCGCCAGCGATGAGAGTCAAATCCAATGTCAACCGCTCGTGCAATGTTCTCAGCGCCCGTCGCTAGCGTCAAGGATCTGATTGGCTAATGCTCGTCGCTGAGCAACACATCACTCTATTGTGAAAACTGCTCAACTCTTTATAACCTATAATTAATGACTGCCCATTGAATATTGAAACTATGTAAAAGTTCCTATCTCCACATGGAGCAAGTATTTATTCTTCCTGGTACCGTGATTGTATTACTGTATTCATATAAATAAATAAAAAAAGATAATGTAAGTCACTTAAGTCCAATAGCTTCAATATGTAAACAATTGAACAAATATCTAGTAATACTGTAAGTTCACAGACATAGAGCATTGAGTTTTAAGATGGGCCATACGGGTAGTTTAGTTCGTTGTGACATGTTGCTTCAACTTGACGCCCTTGACTTTTATCATGAGGGGTTGGATTTTTGTGTTTACTAGCTACCATACATTTTCTGCTTCTATCAGTCTGTTTAGGCCATCTTTGCACTTGTAAACTAATAAACAAACTCCTTAAACACCTTCAAAAAATCTCTAAAACTAAAAATCTGTCTACTTTCAAGGAACACTTAAAACAGTATTTTATCAAGAAAGCCTTCTACAATGTGAATGCATATTTTTAGTCTCCTACACCTTCCTTTGTCTAATGTATGTTGTATTCTCTAATGCTAATTTAACTGCTTTTTTTTTTTAATTTTTTGTAAGCTAATTTATTTTGGTTTTCTAACTTCGTATTGCATTTTTATCACTACGCTGGTTCACTATTACTTTGTGTACTTGTACTCTGTAAATTTAATCACAACTCCAAACACACTCTATTGTGTGTAATATTTGAAGCTGAAATAAATAAATAAACTAATAAACTTCCTATTTGAAGTGTTTTTTCAATATCTTAACATTGGGTAGCTGTTTCAGCCAAGTGGGCAGTGCATTATGAAGTTGATTTCCGTAAAATGGTGGCAGCTGTCTTCCGTATTCAGTTCTTCTTGTGTGCTGTTGTTTTGCCTAGCATTGTGTGTGTGTTTAGTATAGGCTTTGATCCGGGGGCAAGGGTCCTGCCCCCTCCCTTTTAACCTTTATGTTTAGTTTATCTGTAAAATATGACAAATTTTTAAAGTGGTATATTCAATTTTTATGTTTAGGAATGCCTTTAATAACACTATTTTGCACCTTTAAGGTAAGGTGTGACGCTAGTCGTACGGCCACACATCGTTAGCTACTGAGCATGGGCAGTACGGAATTATAGAGCAGCGCGCGACTAGCCGACTGTTTGGAGGACCTGTCGAGTTGCTTGCCGTGGAGTGTGTTTTTACTGCAATCATAAGACAACAATGTAATTTCCTAGTCCAGATGATATTGTGATTGCCGAATTAGTTGCGCAGCATTTGTTTTTGTACGATTTAAAGCACATACGTTATAAAAATCTGAACATACGGAAAAATGTGTGGTCTGAAATAGGAAAACAAATGGCGAAAGCAGGTTAGTTACATACGGGTATCATTTAACATACAGATATACTTTGATATGCGTAAACATACTGACATACATATTTTAAAATGTTAAGTAGTGTAAATTGCTAAATGTTATATGTATGTGTTCACTGTTTATTTTTTAAGTACACTATGTGTTTTTTTGCTGTTTTCAGTAGGCAACAATATACTGAACATACTTACAAGGTTTTTTTCAGTAAAAATCAATACCGAACATGTTAGAAGCTTTTACTATTTACACTGGTTCTTTACAGTATGTTTTCATTATTTCTATTATGTACGTGCTCTTAATGCTTACAAAAGGCTACGCATTAAGACAGACAAAGAGATATTATTCCACCAAAAACCATCATTAGGAATATGTTACATTCATTATGTACACTTGTCAGGGACATCAGTTTTTTAGATGCTCTGTATTGCCACTGTACAGACCCTTGAGGGCTGTTAAAAATACTTCTTGAAATTATCCCTGAATACAAACCCCTCCATGTTTCCGAAGCCACCAGGCTTGGTTAAAGCTAGCATATTGTCCACAGTTTTAAGCACTGAAGGGTCATATTTATAGAAGTATCGATGGTTGGTTTCTAGATAGGCACCTCGTAGTAAATTATGCAAGCATCAAGCTGACATAATTAACATATTAGTAGTTTCGAGAATGTATGACGGTAGGTGTGTAAAATACTCTGAAAACCTGGCTCAACAATGCAAATCTATTTTCTGAAACTCTTCTTGCTCGGGAAATTCTATAAAGACTGCTTTTTCAACATCATCTCGGGGTCCCTAGTTTTGTGAATGGTTTCATCATATGATTACTTAGACGGAATGCCTCGTCACCTACGAGTACGTGAGAAGTAACAATATCCGAGCCAGGCAGTGGAATAAGAGGTGGGGAAAAAATTCATTATTTTTTATAAATTTTACCATTCCTTATTTTTCAAGAATTCCACTGTTGCCCTCCTTACCAAAGGAACCAATGTCAACAAGAACAAACGTATAATTGTAAAATGAAGAATCGCTCTTGGAAAGGCAAACTGTCCTTATGTGTTTACCATCAATAGCACACACAGTTTGGGAAATTCGACTGCATTTTGAATTCAGTTGCCTTTTCAATCAGCATATCTTTGGTCAGGCCTGGCATCATAATTGGTGGTAGCTTCTTGGATGGACAGTCAATGTTAATTTCACAATGTAGCTTATGTAACTTTATGGTATGCGAAATGACAATGTATGCGAAATGACAATGCTAATGATCTGAATGACTCTCCAGTATCCTCGTCTCAAATGGCAAGAATCCATTATTTTCATACTGTACCTATTTTGTAAGTGTCCGTTAAGTCATATTCTATAACAAATATTGAATTGATCCTAGATGGCAACAGATTTCCCACCTTGGTAGATCATATGATTTTGGTTTTCCCAAAAATAATTAAAGTGCAGTACATTTGTGAAAGAATTGGAAAATTTGCATGTAGTTGGAGTCATAGCTGTTGGCTACAGTGTGCTGTTGTTGCTCTGTACCTAGTTAATAAAATTATTCGTATTCTTACAAATGCTGAAGATATCATCGTTTAACACTTACTAATTCACTCTACTTGTGACAGTGTGTTTAGTATATTCATAGGCTGTATTTTGTCCTGGAGTAAAAAAAATATGTGTGTAAAATAAAATGTTCTCTAGTCAAAAAAATTATGGTTTTAAATTCTTCAAGACGGTTTTTTTTAAAAGAACTTTATAGATGGTAAAATAAAGGGATGGGAGTCTTTGTTTTATGAGGTATTTAATAAAATACATCCACAAAAGTTTTCAGAAATTTATGACAAGTCAAGATATAAGATTAAACTGAATGCTTTTTGGACACATGCGTTTGCATCACTGTGTTGTTCCTGCAACCAAAAGTGAGACAAAAAATTTAAAGGAATAAGCTGAATTTGACTATAGTCGACATATACATAAATTAAACAAATAGAACATGAAATACACAGTAAGGAATTACATAAACGTAAGTTTCAAAACAAAAACTAAGAAAACTGGAAAAAACAGGACACTTGGTTCAGATTGTGCAGACAGTTACTGAGACAAGTTAAAATACTTCATAGGAAATGCACAGAAGTAGTAAGTACATGTAGGTACATGGAGTGATTTGTATAGTTTGTATGTTGCAGAGTATCTGAGGATGATGATGCAGAGGACACAGCAGACTCTCTAGACATCAAACCTCCTCAGGCAGCCGTGGCGCACCATCACAAGTCCAGTTCTCGAAGTGCCGCCAAGAGAGAGCGGGACAAGCATCACAACAAGGATGCTGCTCGCGAGCACGTATGTATTTGAGTCTGTGTTCAGAAATGTATTAGAATGATACAGCACAGGGAGTGAACTCTAGGACGTAGCATCACACTTCAAGACTGTAGGCGCCCACCGTTCCCCTTACGGATGACGTGTAATGAACGGCAGTGGAACGTAAGCGTGGCGGAAACATAAGTACCAGAGAAAACCAGCTGACCAATAGCAGTGCCAGCCATGTTTTCTACAAATGAAAAATTAGGTTTGAAACTGGATTGCCGTGATGAGAGGCAGAGTGATCTAACTGCTACGATGCTGCGGCCCTGTTTGACATGCATGATCATATCAAGCTAATTCTCGCCTAGTTGTTGTAGTGACGACCATACGCAGCAAAGTGAAAATGTGAGCTTTTGTCAATAACAACAAGTTGCCATATGCTGACTACTCCTAGTTTTGAGTAAACTATGCTTGTTGAGTAAGAACAAAGACTTTGTAGGCTCCTTGTGAGGCACCAGTTAAGCTGTGTATTTAGGCTACTTGACTACTTGTAGTTTTGTGTTCTGTAAAGTCAACAATCACAAACATCAATAATTTTTGTGAAATAATTTGCTTTCTATAATTTCGAAGTTCGTACTTTTGCTTTGATAAGTTAGCAAGAAAAAATATTGATCAGTAAATATAATAGACAAATTGTTTGTTAACATTTATCCATCAAAAATACTTATCTTAATAGAAGTTGTGTACAACACTGTATCAAAAATTTGCTTGTGCCAGCAGACTAAAAAATGTGGCAATTGTTCAAACACTAAGCATGACTCACAACTTATCGTCTACAAGTAGAACCCCGATTTTACAAACTCTGATTTAAGGAAACATTGATTCAGCTAGAATATTTTAGGGAGTTCTCTATTTAACGAACTTAAACTTTACGAAACATCTATTTCACAATATGCTTTTCCGTAACAGTGACATTTTGTTTAATTTGTGTCCTGCGTACATAAAAATTAAGGTTTTTTTCTTCAAGATTGAACAAATAATAGTTTTAGTTTTTTTTTGTGTTAGCTTACACAAATTGCTGTTTTGTGTTGTTCCTTGCTATCTGTTTTTAATACTGTATGTACATTATTAGAACTAAAAAAGTTTAAAGAAGGTTCTCTGTTATATTACACATTTACAGATGTTCTTCATATTTTTGCAGACTTCACACGTACTATCAGATTGAGGAATTTTGGATTTTCAGCTATCGGATTGTGGGTGGTTTGCACGGTCTAGTTTAAAAAAATACGTGTTAAACAACCATGTATGCAATTTTATTCGTACACATTTCTAGACAATAAGAAAGGTTGGGAAATTCGTCCAGTATACAGATCTCTTTATTTAAACAGTTATTCTACTTTACAGAGTACTTTTTTTTTTTTCAACAAAGTTTTTCTAGACAATAAGAAAGGTTGGGAAATTCGTCCAGTATACAGATCTCTTTATTTAAACAGTTATTCTACTTTACAGAGTATTTTTTTTTCAACAAAAGTTTTTCTAGAAAATAAGAAAGGTTGGGAAATTCGTCCAGTATACAGATCTCTTTATTTAAACAGTTATTCTACTTTACAGAGTATTTTTTTTTCAACAAAAGTTTTTCTAGACAATAAGAAAGGTTGGGAAATTCGTCCAGTTTACAGATCTCTTTATTTAAACAGTTATTCTACTTTACAGAGTATTTTTTTTTTCAACAAAAGTTTTTCTAGACAATAAGAAAGGTTGGGAAATTCGTCCAGTATACAGATCTCTTTATTTAAACAGTTATTCTACTTTACAGAGTATTTTTTTTTTCAACAAAAGTTTTTCTAGACAATAAGAAAGGTTGGGAAATTCGTCCAGTATATAGATCTCTTTATTTAAACAGTTATTCTACTTTACAGAGTACTTTTTTTTTTTCAACAAAAGTTTTTACTGTGGGTGGGTTGTGGGATGTGAGTAATCCTCCATGATATGTACCACAAACTGGTAAAAATGCTGACTTTGGATTTCCACCTTATTATTCAGAAAAATGGGCATTATTGTTAAACAGAGTTAGTGAATTTCAGTAAAGTCAATGAAGATTTTTAAAACACATCCGAGACATGATTTTACTGGGCCGTAACAATGTGAACAAGGCAACAGTGCACAGCTATGATAAGCTACCGGTATTGTCGTGGGAGCCAGCTCAACTATCTGTAAATGGTCAAGAACATTTTTGCTGGATATAGGGAGGACGTGCTGTTTGAGGCACATGTCAGCATTTTTTAAAATAAGAATAGTTATTTGAAAGAATTTTAGGTGGTATATGTGTATATAAAATATATTTCTCATATAATATATGTGTATTATACAGGATGATTCGGTAGGAAAGGGCAGTATTCTAGGATATGATAGTATCGGTCATTGTGATCAAAAAAAGTTCAGATGAACATGGGGTAAATATGTGACAGTTGAGTCAGTCCCAGTTGAATGAAAACCACTGATAACCTGTCAAAGTAATCTTATTATTTTATATGCTTTAATGTTCTTGTTTCTGTGACAATGGTATTGTAATAAACAAATAATTGCATATTAAGGAATTTTGTACGTATTTTTTATCGTGTATTTTTCGAAAAAATAAAACAACTGTTTATTTAACATAGGCTACCTTTTTATAGCAGAAATAACAGGATTTACACATCCTTTCTTTTTATGATATGTCCTTCTTTGGTCCAGTGACATGATTTCACAATAAATTCTCAAATATTCCACCATCGGCATCAATGCATTTGTCAACTCGCTAAAGAAAATGACGTGTTGCCCATCGAAGATCATCATGACGTTCCTGTTTGCCAGCAAAAGCCTCCATTATGTCAGTGAGCATTTTGTCTCATGTATTAACTTAACATCTGTTGACTTCACCCAACGTCATGAACAATAATCTAAGGGGTTGAGGTCGGGAGTCCTTGGTGGCCAGGGAATGGTACTACCATGACCAATCCACCAATTAGAAAATGTGATATTCATATGCTTCCTCACCTGGTTGCAATAATGAGGAGGGGTTTCATCATGCTGGAAGTACAAAACAAGACATATAGCATAAGGAACGTCATTGAGTAGTTCAGGTATGGTAATGTATTGTTGCATGATGTAATTCTGATGGCGGGCTGGCTTGGGCCTCTGTCGAAACACCTTGAGGGCTGGCTCATGACTCACAAGCCGGGCTGTCTCATAGTGGGAATCCCGACAAGATACATCATAGGGATTGGTGTACGACACTCAAGTCACGTCCAAAGCATGATGAAATGTCTATTTTTAGACCCCTGCAATGCGGTGATTCCCCAGAGTTTCATCCGAGTATATAAGCGCAGAACCAACAGATTTGAGGAGAGTTTGCTATTGGTCGTGCTAGAGGAAGGTGCTATGCTTGTGGAGAGAGACTGGTGAAGACAATTTGGTGACATCAGAGTCTACTGTAAGGCTGCAGGCACATACTTTCGGAGCAGTATTGGGCCGAACAAGAGGACTGCTGCTGAGGGTCGACAGACAGCGAGGTGGTGCGCGACGAGAATCGAACCGAAGACCTCAAGAGGGAAGACAGTGGTGCACTCGGGGTGTTGCGCAGCACATGGTGAGCCATCACTACTTCGGACTGATAAGGTTGTACATTGTCATTATTTGAGAGACTGTAGGCCTGATATATGACTGAATTTTTATTGTTGAGCGGGCTCCCGCCGGGTTTTGAGTATTTTGAGTTTTTCTATTTCCTTTTAGGGGGGGTTTCTTCTTCAATTTATAGTTTTGGGGGGAGTCTTTTCACTCTTCCTTCTTGTGAGTGACTTGTGGTTAGCGTGAAGGGAATTATTTAGGAGTTGGGTTGCCCTGGTTGACGGTGCTGGCTTCCCCCCGCCCACCCTGCTCCTCTCTTCTACTGGCCATGGAGGAGAGCGGCCTGGGGTTGGGGGGGGAAGGCTAGTTCCGCCGACCGGCGGTAGGGGCGCGCGGGTGGAGGCGAGCGCTGCTCGCATCGGGGAGAAGCGCATTCTGAGGCCAGCGTTCGATGGGAGAGGTGCCTGTACCGAAGGGTATTCACGAAAGGTTTTTGTATCCTGTTGGTCGCCGATGTGCGTGAGACGCAACACGAAACTTAAGTGGGTTCGTCTTGCAATCGTACGTATCTACTTCCTACACTGCCCGAGGCGGTTGGTGAGTAAAATAGACAGGTTTATTTAGTTGGTGCAGAAGAGGCCCTAACAAACTTTTTCTGGCGCGCGACTTCGCACCGCGTGGCACCGCTGGAGGGGGATTAAGCTCTACGAGGTAGTAGCGCTGGTGTAACAGGAATTCCTGTGAAATGGATGGGTTGCCAGGCTTTCTCCGTTACGGGAGATTGGCGAGAGTGGTAATCTTCGCATTTGAATATTGAGTTAATGTGCTCGTTGGCATGGAGATTATGTTAGGAAGAGTGTACGAAGGGCGTTTCGTGCGCAGAGGATAAATGGAGACTCAGAAATAGTGTCTGCGTTTCTATTGTGCATTGTTCTACCTTTGAAAGATGTATTTATAAGTATTGGTGCGTATTGGTAATTGTAATCGCGCTTGTTGCTTTGGGTATTCAAGCATGTTATTGTTATTGTCAGTGTTTTGAAGTGATACGCGTAAAACAAGGAACAAGGAACTGACATTTTATGATATCGAGTGTAAAGAGTGTTGTAGCGAGTCGTGCATTCGCATCGAATTGTTATAAACATTTGTAATGTGGGATAAGGTTGTTCGAATATTGCATCTGGTGTGCTTAAGATGTCAATACATGGTTTTTTCTAAAATGTTTTCTTCCTTGCTCAGGAATGTAAAGAGTAGATCCCTAATCTCTGATAAGCTATAAGCATAGGTCAGTAGAGGCAAGGGACAGTAGTCCCGTTTAACCTTGTTTGTTATCTTTGTTCATCGGTTTTTATGTTGGGTAGGCTTAGGCCTTGTAAGAAGAGTTTGGGTGGTCTGGCTCATTGTGATTTGTAGTTTTTTATTGATTAATGGTGAATATTCTTGTGCTTTAATGGACGACTTGAAAAGAGGCGGAGCCTAGTAGTTACGGTGAGACTCGCCAGAGGCGCTTCTAGTAACTGTGGGAAACATGAACATAAACAAATGTGTTTTCGCATGTACGATAAGCAGCATATCGAAAGAGTTAATGTGGAAGAAATCATTGAATTACTTTAAAACTTTCGGCATGAGTAGTGGTTTTAGTTTTAAAGGGAATTTGTGAAGTTGCAGGCTTTCCAAAGAAGGATACTGTTTGTTTGTGTCATCGTGTTACAGCGATGTGTGGACAACCAGAAATGATAATATTGTTTTTATGAAGACGTATTGTTATGCACGACAAAAGGAAAACTAGTGCGACAGAACTGTGTATTTTTCTAGTGAATAAATGGATAACGAGTTTCACGTTACACGCACATACTATGCGTGTAAAGCAGGGTACGTATTTTGCAAGTTACACCAGCTCATAGAAAAACATAACATTCATAGTGCTTTCGAGGTTAGGCCTACATCAGTAAATATTATTTTTCGCGTACAAAATAAGTTGGTCATGATTTTACTACTCATATTCACGTTTAAGTATGAAATAATAATTGTTGAATTCCTAAGGCATTTAACGCGTTCAAACAAAAATTGTGGATTTTATAAAATAGCAAATATGTAAATGTAGCATAGGTTAACGCCGTGTCCGACATGGCGATTTGCTAGTTTCTTAGTTTTGTTACATTTTATCATTAAATTTGGACGGCCCTGTTTGTCTGTATCGTTTACGTACAAATCAATAATATACCGGTATGTCATCCTTTTTAGATACAAAGTTTGGGTGCATGATAGTTTTTGCTACAAAATCTGCCAATTCGGACACACAATAAGTAAAACAGTTGAGAAGTTTACAGGTAGAAGGCTGCACTTGATATAATAAAATTGCTTAAAATAAAATTCATAAGACAGTATACAATAAAATACATTATCTGCTTTTTTGTCGTGTAAATTAATTCTTGGCAACAATATAGTTAATTTTGAAAAATCATTCATGCCCAAATGTCAGTACAGCAACGCTGATAACCGTACGTATAACGTGTAAGTGTAGGGAATATTCAGTTACCCACCATAACCTTCAACAATGTACAAAGTATGAACTGTATTTTTTACTAACAATAAATTCACTTTACAGTAGTTTAAAGAGGAGTTGTAGCATAGGCCTGTTATTTTTGACATATCTTATTTTGTGGAAAATATATTATATACTAAATGTTGTAATTCTGTATATTTTTAACAGTTCAAAGTATTTGCTTTAGTATGGGTACTTACAGTTTCTTGGAAACGTTTTTCACGCCAAGTACAGTAGGCTAACAATATTAACGAGCACGTAACATTATTCCACGTATGTCGTATTTCACAGTACAAGGAATTAATGTAAACTATTGGCCTATTTGTTATAGACAGGCAAAGTATACCTCAGGTATAACAGTTAACAGCTTTTATTTACATTTAATAAGTATGCCTACATTGATTTGATTTGAGAAGAGATTTAATTTAAGTATAAAATGTGCTTGCAATTGTTTATGGTCTACATGTAAGACAAGTATCACATAAGAAAGTATGCTACGCACGTAAGCTTCTAACAACTGTCGAGGAGCTTGCATTTAGTCTATGGGTAGTGTTCGAGAAGTGAATTATTATTTCAATATAACGTTTTCCTACATCTGAACTAAGATTGTGTAACTTTAAGAAAGTCCTTGTGTCTTATATAATTAGTAAAATATGCCTTTTAAAACACAGTTCTAAGGTACATGAAATGTTAAACAATAAAATGCTACAGCTTTTATAACAATGCGCAGGCATTTTACTCATCACTTTGACGCGTGTCCCTTGCGCTAGACGTTCTGGGTTGCAAGTAAGATTGCTGAATGCGAGCAGTGTGTGTCTCTAGAAGACCTTGAGGTAAAGAGCATGAGATACTGGGGTGGTTCTTCTAGAGTAGTTAGTAATAGAGTTATCCTCAATCCAGCGAGTGACTACTGGGTGAGCCAACAAGGACAAACTCTACTTGCTAGCGCAGGGTGTCATCTTTACATAATATAGGGCAAGGCAGATATCACTCGCCTTATATTTGATATCAAGGGTTGGTACACAGGTTAATCTCGTGAAAGGAGAAAACAAGGTAATTCATTTTCATGGGGTGTTTATATTCACAATAATAAGTTACAGCACTTGTCACAGCATAATGGATTTAACACTTCTAGGGTACCTACATGGTTTACAACATGGGTTTGTGTCGGTCACAATTTGAGGACATACATTACAACACTTGGATCTCAATATGAGATTCAACAACAGGGTATGACAATAATAATGATATGATAACTTGGAAATACAATACTAGTTCCACAGGACATATTTATGATGCATACGACTTTACATGGCACTCCGGGCCGGTTCAAATACTGGGCAAGAATTAAGGCCTTACTTGTGGCCGAAACTGCATGGCGATCATCTCTTTGATCCCGAGAGGTTTACAATATTCATAGCCTCTTTTACATAATGGCGCTGCGGCCGTTAAACAATACTGGACTAACAGAAATACTGCATTACTGTTAATTAAGCGGTGATCTCTCTGATCCCTGGGAAAGTTTACTACATTCCGTAACTTTCGATAAACTTTATGAGACTGGGGAGTGTAAGCTAACACTTTTAAAACTGGCAACATGCATGGATGCGAAGTATTAGGCATAGTGGCTTGAAGAGCACACAGGTTAGGTTGCCATGCTAAGAAGGTTAAGTCTCAACTCATAAACATGAATAAGTCGTCCTGGCTAGGGTGGTAGGTTGAGATATGGGCAGGATCCAGGGCTCCCTTCGCAAGAAGTCGCTGGAGGGTTCGGGGTGTTCCCTTTACAAGAAAGCTGCCCCTGGATGTAGGTAAAGGTCGGAGGGTTCCATTTTCAAGAAAGCTCCTCCAGGAGATAAGGTAGTATGGAGGGTTATTTTCACAAGAAACAGCCTCCGAGATTAGAGTGGGGCGTTCCCTTTGCAAGAAACGGCGCCCGAAGGGATGAGAGGGTTCCCTTTACAAGAAACAGCCTCTCGAGGAGATTGGGGCGTTCCCTTCGCAAGAAACAGCACCCGACGGGATGAGAGGGTTCCCTTCACAAGAAACAGCCTCTCGAGGAGATTGGGGCGTTCCCTTTGCAAGAAACAGCACCCAAAGGGATGAGAGGGTTCCCTTTGCAAGAAACAGCCTCTCGAGGCAAGGGGAGGTTAGGTTGAGGAGGAGTGCCAGGTTGGCTCGGCCCGAAGGCCGAACCTCTGACGACTGACTAACTGGGCGCTGCGCCCCTCCTTATTTACTGGCCAGAAGGGCTGAAAGTACCGTTAGCAAAATGGCGGCTGAGCCGCACGAGGCTGTCTGCACCTACAGGTGTGCCACACTCGCACAAGGGAAATTCTCTCTCGTGACACAACTGAGTAAACAAATATCCCGACTGACATAAATAATGTTCGTGTTGCCGTTAAACACTATAATTAAAACACAAGAACATTTATATAATACTAAAACACATTTTAAGTAATAACAAACAAGTACAATTTATATTTACGTGCGTATTTCCCGTGATCGCTGTTTAGTGCACTTTTACAGAGTCTGTGCACGGGATTGGCACTACAGGCGAGGCACTCGGCCGTATTTTGTAAACAAACACTAGTACAGGTTAATAAATGTTACAAAGGCACTTATACATGGAAAACAAAGACTGGATAAACACTTCGCATACTGAACCATTTTACTTTACCGGCTACAAACACATGCCTGACCCACTGTTTCCCTTACGGTACAGTGAAAGACATGGCTGGCGCGCTTCTGTTTTCTACAGTTCATCCCTTCCCCTCTTTTGTCACTTGACGTGGTGACGTCAGAGGGCGGGTACCTCAAGTCATCCATTGTCAAAGTTAGTTAATGTTCTGTGGCACAGTAGTAATCGTGTGCATAATTAAGGGTGTTGTGAAAGTTATAGTTGATTGCTGTTTTGTGTGTTTTGTAAGTTTTGTGAGCTAGTAAATCAGTAACTTAATTCAACTCTTATATTTCTAATTATAAGACCTCTATCCCAAAGAGCTCAGAGAATTGCCCGTACATTAAGTTTTTCCTAAACTTGTAACAGTATGTAGCAATAAGTGCAGGTATCTTGCCCCATTCATATGATCATCTAAAACAGCGGAGCCTATCAGTTGGTCATCCAACATACTACACCACACATTAATTGAGAAAAGCACTTGAAACTTTGCATCTACAATACCATGGGATTTTGTTGTTTTGCGTTCCATAAATGATTGTTACGTATTTTGGAGATTCCATTACGAGTGACCATAGTCTCGTCTGTGAAGAGTATTATAGCCATTAAATAACAATTGTTTTGAAACTACTAGTTACAAAATTGTAGGCGCTAGGCGTTGTCTCCTACGTGAAGATTTTGCACATGCTTTAGGTGAAATTGGTGCAATTGTTCATGATCCAGTAATCGACATTCACGTGCTTGTGAAACATTGCGCCATGCATCATTACGCCGAGTGCAAGTAGTAGGGCTACGCTGAAAATCTCTGATAATGTTCTCATTTTCATCCACTTGCTGGTTAAGTCCTCATTCCAACCGCACATGAACACTAGGAAGCGAACTATTCTCCCGCAATGTATTATAAACTCTGGAAAACACTCTTCAGTCAGGTATTCTCCGCCTAGGAAAGCGGTGGTGGTACTCATCTACCGCTGCAGTGGAACTACAAGTGCAGAAGCCATAAACATTCAGCACGTCTACATACCATACTCTGCATTTGTGTAGATATGTGGCATCTTGAACTGCCTGTTCACACTGTCCGTATCTGAAAACAAATGTAGAAACAACCATCAAACTACGGTGTTCAAGTTCACAGTCCGCAAAATAATAAATAAAGCTGTTAGTACGTACATGTTTCCACGATAACCCATTGCCAACTTGACATTAATTGAAATACAAAAAGAAAGGTGTGGAACATTAAGATAAATTTTACAGGTTATCAGTGTTTTTCATACAAATGGGACTACCTGAACAATCGTCACCATGTTCATATGAAGACCAGTAAGTACTATCACATCCTTGAATATTGCACTTTCCTCCCACCTCATCCTGTATAAATATATTTTTTTTACTTGTGTTAAATTTTTTGCTTTTACAAAGGTTTTGTTACGTTATGTATGAGGAAAGAGACAAAATAAGGAAATTTTGTTTCTACTTTTAAGGTAGCAAATAGGACTTCAATAAGTAGATGTAAAATGTGGGAAAGTGTATTGTTGAGGGGTGTGAAAATGAGGTTCTTCTATGCATCAGAATATTTTTTCCTTGGCACATAAATTAGTGATAGATGCTGCAGTTGTATGTTATTGTGTTACAGACCCATGTCAGCATTAAATCTGAGGCTTCATCAGTTTCTCATAGAAAGAGCCATCACAGGTCTCATAGAGAACATCGTGATGAACGATTTAGAGAGAAGCGACACCACCGGTAAGATATTTTGTGATGATTATGAAATATGTATATATTTATGAGCTTTTCGAGCTGGCAACAAGGAACTGAGGGTATAAAATTGGTGTATCATCTGGCAGCAAACTTCACTGTGGCAGTGAACAGTATATCAAGGGTCAGCTAGGTTGAGGGGCAAGAGTAGCAGGAACAGAAGAAATAGTGAGATATATTGTCCTAGTGAAAGGTGAACCTCCAGTCACTTCTACAGGATACCCACATTCTGGAAAGTCAGGGAAATGTAATGCTGGTCAGGGAAACAAAATGTAGGAATTTTTTTTTTATAGAGATGGCCTGACCTTATATTTACTCTTAAACCAAAGCACACTAGTTGAGTAGACTATTTTGCTGCAAAATCGGAAATTCACCGAAGTTTAAATCAGTGTTTACCGGCCTTAAATGCTTTATTTTGTCGTTTCTGGTTGAAGAACTGTAGTCATCGGCTACACCAGCGTAAATGGCTGGTGGAGGTCGGTGCATGAAATGGACATGCAGGCGAAAATAAGTAAACAAGTGAATGTCGCCCTGCCTTTTTTTTTTGTTGTTGTTTTGCTTAATCACTGCTTACTTTTGCTCCCTTGATAAAGCTGAGAAATGACAGTTGTGTCAATATTTCTCATTCACATTTACTGTAAAAATTCCAGCAACTTACGTGTTTTGCGTGTTGGTACATCAATGTAAACTGGGATGCCAGTATTGGTGAATGTAGCAAATGTTTCTGAATTTGCGGTTGGTGATAGGCAGTTAATTTGTTAAGGTGGGTGAATGAGAAAAAGGTACACACTTCATTAACTTGTTTTACAGTAAAGTACTTTTGTTTCTGGAAACTGTTCCGAATTTTTTCTGTGGCAAACTAGTATGTTAAAGACAAGGAGACAAAAATACATGGTGGCATACGATTACTGCAGGCACGTAATTACGGTTTAAGTGTGTAACGTAAATTTGTAGGGTTTTGGGGGGCTAGTGATTTTTACATGACATCTCGTACAGTTCATTAATTTATATATTTGTTAAAAATTTGTGATTTTTTATTAGTGTTGCAGGTTTGAAAAGCTGTGTTATTTTATCTATACCATTTTTACCGTATTACGTTTTTTGTTCTCAGCTAATGGTGCATTGAGACATTCTGATTATTGCCAGAATGACTAAGCAGTGTGCATTCAATAGACAATGGCTGGATGTACAGTTGAACCCAAAATTTGCAGCTTGGATAAGTTATGTTCCAGGTAACAATTCAGTTGCATTGTGTAAAGTGTACTGTAAAAGTTTCAAACTTAGTAACATGTGGAGGCAAGCTGTAGTATCCCATGCATATAGACCACAACATCAGAAGAGAATTAGTGCCAAGTTATTACAGCCTTCCGTTTCCTCTTTTTGTGTGCAACATCAAGTAAAAATCAAACTTAACCACCAAATTAGACTTTGCCAGAAGAAAAGCCACTACCTTCAGAAAACAATGATGTGGATGTGAAGAAGAACAAGACTAATATTTTTCATACAATATTTGTGACCGATGATGTTAGAAAGGAAAGATAATATGGGCTTTAGAGGTGGTTGCTAAAAACTTTTCTCTCAACTGTTGTAAAAATATAAGCAATAAAAGCAATACTTTCCAGCAAATGTTTCCTGTCAGCGCTATAGCTTAAAAGTTTACATTTGGCAGAACAAAGGCAGCATACGTATTAAATCATGGACTGGCACCTCATTTCAAAGCTTGTTTATTGTATGACCTAAAAGAATGCTCCAACTATGTGATTCGTTTTGATGACTCGCTGAATGAAATCTCAGTAGTCAGATGGATCAAGTTGTTAGATTTTGGGATGTGACTGAGCAGAGAGTTTCAGTGTGATACTTGAACAGTGTATTCTAGGGACATGCAACTGCTGAAGACTTGTTAATGAAATTTGTTGATTGCCTCACACTTTCCCGTGACAGGTTGCTGCAATGGACAGACCAAATGTCAACTTCAGTTTCCTCAGAAAACTGAAAGATGAAATGAAAACTGAGGATGACAATGGTAGACGTTCAATTGATATTGGAAGCTGTGGTTTTCATGTATTAAATGGCGAAATCAAAACAGGGCTAAAAGAAGCTGGCTGGAATCTGAAAACAAGCTGGCTGGAATGTGAATCAGTACCTTAGAGACATATATTATTTTTTAAAGAATAGTCCAGCTAGAAGAGCAGAATTTACGGCAATCACTTCTTGCAAACAGTTTCCACAAAAATGTTGTTCCATAAGGCAGCTTGAAAATGCTGATTGCTTGACAAGGGCACTGCCTCATTACGACATTGTGAAGAAGTATGTCGAAGAGTCATCACTTCCCTCATGCAAGCAAAAGGTGTCTTTGAAAGAGACTTTCAAAGATAACATTTTAAAATGTAAATTAGCTGCATACATGACAATTGCTTCAGAGTGTGAAGGTTTTCTTAAACAATTTCAGTCTAATAGGCCATTGCTGACTTTTTTGTTTACACAAGTGTTGGAAATAATGAATTATTTAATTCAAAGTTGTGTGAAACCAGAAAACTTAAAAGAGGCATCATCAGCTGCAAAAATTATTTCATTAGATCTTTCAAAGACAGACTATCTGCTTTCATCTTATAAAGTTGATGTTGGGTTTAGCTGTAGAAAGTGAGTGAAGGAAACTCAGGGCCGTTTCTATAAATGGCTTTCGAATGACAACCAACTGCTATCCCCATAGAGAAAGCATTGGTGAGCAGCTGGTTGTCGTTCAAAAGCCGTTTATAGATACGGGCCTCAATGTACTAACAGTGAAAAATTGTACATGGAATTTGAATTCCAACAATTTGTAGTAAGTATGCTACGAAAAATGCAAGTGAAAATCCCACTCAGATATAAATTAGTTCGTGCTGTGACATGTTTTGATCCTGAAATCATCATAAAATGTCCAGTGCATGGCCAAAAGAGGGTGACATTGTTCTCAAAGACTTACATTCCGCAAGCAGGATTACAGACGGTACTGCAGAAAAATCCAATGATAGTATGCATAATTGTGTCTTGAAGCAAATGTAGGTTTCAAGGCTAATTTTTCTGAGTTTTTAACCACACAGAATGAAATGATACTATTGGGTTGGATGAATCTTATAATGGTATACTGGGAACTGATATTATATTCACTGAAATCGGGGAAGTGACAAAAATTTGCCTTATTTTGTCCCTTAGTAATGCCTCTACAGAAAGTGGATTTTTCATTAACAAATCTCTTCTTGTTGAAAATCTTTTAGAATCGTCATTGCTACTGCACGATGCTATCACAAACTATGGAGGTGTTAACTGTTTTCCAATTTCTAGAAAGTTGTTACAAACTGTAAACTGTGCAGGGAAAAGATATCAAGATTTTCTCGAAAAACGGAAACTACGGTAGTCTGAACAGGGTGTCCACCCAACGGGATATGTACGGATATATTTTTCTACATGGGGATGTGCGGGAATGTATGGGAAAGTAGTTGTGTACCGGAATTTCATAAGATGTCGAAAGACTCCAAGCTTAATGATGTCGGGAAATTTGTCCAAAATTTTATACGCCTTAATCTCATTAATACTAATCAGCGGATGAAAAATTGCATTGTATGAGGACTACTAAAAAGGTTATATGATATCATGATTGTGTGCGGTGCGCGAAATGTTTATGTGAATGGGGAAGGGATCTTTGAAGGCTGGCTATACAATGGTTCGTATGAGCTCGAAGACGTAAAGTTACGGTACCAGAGTTGCAATATCCGTGAGAATTCTAGTACACTTGCACAGATTTTAACACAGGCTTGGGCGATTGTATGAAGTGCACAAGATATTTGGTATGTAGTACTTGTATTTTCGCTGCTTGATACCAGAAACGAACACGCAAGTACTGGTAACACTGTATGCCGAACAAAGATGCTCTGCCGACATCTTAATTTTGTGTTATTATCACGCTTATGTTTTTGTTATTGGAATTTGTTTACCAAAAACAAGTTTTATGATAGGTCCAGTCGTTGAGTGTTGGTATAGTTTTGACTTTATTGTAAAACATTTTGATCTCCAGTATATTTTTGCGATGCCGCTAACCATTTTCGGAATTGGCCTACTATTCCCGTCAATGTGAAAAGTGACTAATTGTCTAAAAAGTGTTTGGTTGAATGATTATTTTTGAATTGTAGGCCCTGTATGCCATTTTTTCTACGATGTTGTAGCTTAGATGGATGATGATGTTTTGTGTTATTAAGTAAGTAGGCTATTGTTATAGTCATGATGCGTGCACGATGAGGCAAGATAAAATATAATTGCAGGTAGGATCAATAGTTCATTTGAGGCCTGAACCCAATGATTTATAT
Source organism: Medauroidea extradentata (assembly GCA_003012365.1). Lineage (NCBI taxonomy): Eukaryota > Metazoa > Arthropoda > Insecta > Phasmatodea > Phasmatidae > Medauroidea > Medauroidea extradentata. The sequence goes on along the minus strand of PNEQ01004580.1, from coordinate 14,431 downwards.
AAAGCCAAATGCAGTATATGTAACAAAAATTGTGAGTGGAAAACTTTTAAATATCAATCCTTTGTGGCACAGCAAATGATCTGTTGAGAACTGAAAAATCAAGATTAAAGTTGGAGTAATGTGGAGAGAGAGTAGCTGGTAGAAATTGAAGGGGGGAGTTTCTTTTAATATTTCTAGTATGGGCCATTGAATTAGTTTTCTGTAGGTTTAAGAAATAAATATGGTTATAAGCAGTTTTGTTTGTTTTCAGGAAAATTCAAATGAAAATGAAAGGAAAAAAATATTTTTAATATGCGGGGAAATGTACGGAAAATTTTCTGTGACGTATGGGAAAGGTTTTTGTAAACTTTAGTGAACACCCTGCTGAAGAACAAAAAAATGTAAAAGAAAAGAGAATAATTTCTGACGAGTTGAGAGGATTGGCAGAAAATAATAAAAAAAACTAAGATTGAAACGGGAATTGAAAGAGTCAGAACTAAATGAGAAAATTTTGAAACTTGAGATGGAAAAATTAGGATTGTAGTTTTTTGTGCGGACATGTAGGGAATATTATTTGTATTAAAGTATTTTTCAAAGTTACCCATTTCAGGAGGTGTTAGGCCTTACTGGATTTTTATTGGACATAAAATATTTTCAAATTTTGCTTAAATGAAGTTACTGTGAAACTGTATTCAGCAGTGTCTTTGAATGTTTCTTGCAATGGGATAGAATGACAAACTAATATTGTGGACATACACCAGTGCGATATTATGTCGTCCTAGAAATCTATAATGAGACTAAGAAAAGCAAACCAACAAAAAAAAGCCTAGTTGGCTGTAGGTAACACATCCATAAACTAAAACAACAGAACAAGAAGGATCCCATAAGGAATTAGTCAACAACAACTAAAGGAAAATAATAATAAACAACCAAAAATAAAAGTCAAAATTCAAAATAATCTGTAAAGTTCAGGACATCACAATTAAGACAGCATTGACAATATTGGGACAAATACAATAATGGACACAAGACAGGATAGCGACAATGTCACAGACAACAGAATAGACAACACAACAATGAAGACAAAAAAAAAACACTGTAGATTTCCAAAGGCCAACTTTTTACGATGTTTCGGGAGCTGACATCTGCTCCCGTCTTCACCTGAAGAAGCTGTGCGCAGTGTTGACTGTACACGAAGTTGGTATTAGCCCGGTGGAGATAGATGACACACTCAAGTCAGTATTGTGCAAGAGGTAAGGAACAAATACTCCTGTAACACATCTGTCAGTCCAGCATATGTCTGGGGGGCATTATTATAAATCATGCATAAAGCTTAAGGTCAGATTAAACACTGCTTTTCTTGTACCGTGACCACCTAGTCACTGATTGAATAAAGCCATACAACAAAGTTACAGTACTTGGTGTGTATCTATTCTTTTTTAATTGAATACTTTTTTAAATAATTTCAGTTTAATAAATAAAACAAATGTACTATTTCAAAATTAGTGAGGCATATATAGGTCTGATGCAATAGTTGTATGTCTTCAAGGTGGCTATTCTGTTGTACATATATAAATTAACTAAGTAAATTAGCAGAGGTATATACTAATCTGTTATGAAATTGTCATAAAAATGGGGAAGAAAAAATTTAAGAAGACTAGCAAATACAGTACTGTGTGAAGCTGTAGTACCTAGCTATACGCAGAAGAAAAAAACAATTTTTACGTGTGGATTAAAAGTTGTTAAAAAGTTATGTAATGAGGGGTTACAGAATGGTACTTCGAAACACGAATATACTAAACAGAAAGAAGTACTACATATATGTATTGTCAGTTTCTTGTGTTCTTGTTGAGAAGCAAGTACTGTACTTATCTGTAAGTACTTAAACTTATTTCCAATTAAAAAATATCTGTTACATGGTGGTATAAGCCTTCATTAAATATGTTAGTTTTTGTGAATGTTGCTAAAATATAATACATATTTGTAAAGAACTCATTTGCACTTAACATATATGTGGTGAACTGCAGACGGTGTTTCCCGCTATAGTACTGTAGCAATTGTTTAGTTGCATGCCTCCCTTACATCTTTACCATGTTGTTGAATTCAGAGCAGGATTATAGAACTGACAACTAGAGACAAGAAAGGGTTCGGTTTATGTAATACTGTGCTGTGCTGTCAGAAAACTTGTAAACATCTCAGTTGTTGGGTTGCTCGTAGTGAGCTACAGTTCTCGTGGGTGTGGTTACAGGCAGCATCATGAAGGCTTGCGGGAGAGCAAACATGAGCACGAGTTCTCTCGGGGCAAGATGAAGGAGAAGAGCAGCGGAGATAGAATGTTGGAGGATTTGCGGGAGCGGCTGCTGGACAAGCGACGTGCGGGCAGCAAACATGAGCGTAGGGAGCGAGAACGCAGGGAGGAGGAAGAGGCGGCTATGGCTGCAGTTATTAGAGAGACTCCACGCGAGAAAGCAGAACGCATGGAGAGAGAGATACGACGAGAGAGACTCCTGGAGGCAGGTGAGGGATGTTGTTTGACTCTCTGCATCACAGTCTAGAGAGGGCAAAGTGCCTGAATTGCTTGTCATTTTCCATTGTGGATTGCAACAGTTTCCGCCAGCAAAACTCTTGCGAAACCCCGTTATAAGTAGTTCTTGGTAAAGTTGTGAGCATTTCTAAAGCCTAATGATTTTTTCATAAAATCAATTTGTATATTTTTTGTGATTTTTTAATATTTAGGCAGAGTCCTTTTTATCTCAAGCTGTTAAAGTTTCTGGTTTATTCCTTACTATAGCAATGCTCTTGCTGTAACCAAACTGGGCATAACTGAAAAAATTGTATTAAAAGTGTGTTAATACCTATTCAGCAAGAAATAACTTGTTATATTAATTTAAAGATAGTTTTTTCAAATATGTTTGAATGTTCTCTTTATGATGATACCCAAAAAGTACACGTTGATCGCGTCAAAATGAACTAAAAACCTGACCTTGCAAATTGGCAGCCACAGTGTAGTCTCACAATGTGTTACTTGCCCATTGCAATTTCTCGTAGCGCAGGAGATTGATGATCTCTACATTGTGTGATCACCTCAAACCAGCTAGTCCCTCAATGAATTTTTTTACATGTGATATGTGTGCTGTCCAAAATACGTTTCAATCCTTTCAGAAATATTTTCAAAGAGTTTTACAGTATTACTGTCCACAATGTCCGGTTATTAAGACCAGTTTTAAACAATGGAAATACTTACAGTAGAACTGCAATTATTTAACTTAGTTCAGTGTGCATGTGTGTAACACATGAATTTGAGATGCTCATTTCTGAAGTCTTTTTATAGTCATTTTGGTTTTAAATAATTAAATTTTCTTTTGTATGTTTCATGATTTGTTTGGAATGTGACAAGTCATGCGGTTGACTTGTGTGAAAGAAATTTAGGTGTGTTATTCACGCACTTGAGTTCCACCTGTGTTACAAATCTCAAAATGAGATATGAGTTGGTTGCTGAAACCAGTGCAGTTTTAGTCATATTTTGGACGTGTAGGAATGTGAACCCTAAATTTTTCATTATCAGTGATTCTGTTTGTAAGTTAGTTCAATCTGATGCAGTAATTTTGTATTCTTCCGTGTAAGAACAATAGTATGTAATAAAATTTGAAATAATTATTTAGCAGGAATGAATAGTGTGAAGTGTTCAGCCACTTCCCCATCTTGGTTAAATCTTTAAAAGGTGTTTTTATTTTTTTATTTAAATTTATATGTAAATCTTTCTTGACAGGCTATATGCCATTTTCAGGGTGAGTTTGTCAGGTGTCCGGTGTGATGCAACAGAATTCAATAACCTAGTAATTGGGGACATGTTAATTTAAATTCATCTTTTCAA
>PNEQ01004579.1:55861-68763 GCA_003012365.1 Medauroidea extradentata | reverse complement strand
TTCCTTACCAGGCATCAACCCACTGCTAGAAGGAAGGGAAGGTGCCTAGGCTTGCTCGGGGAGGAGACCCGAGCCCTAGACTGTCGATTTAGCTAGGCAAACGCCCGCCTTATATACCCCTGAGGGGGGCTGAAGTACCGTTAGTGGGTGGTGAAGATGGCGGCCGCGAGAGAGGAGGCTGTCTGCTGACCCGCAGGCGTGCCGCCCCAACACCCACGAATTCCCTTACAACTCGGCCAAAAATACAAGATAGTTATGTGAATGCCCATATTTACATGTATTTACTTTTATAATTTTTACCGCCTGTATGTTTACAATATGGCGGGCGGGCATCAACAAGTACAATCACAAAAACGGTAAATACAACTTTTACAATATTCTCAATATTACGTTTATGGACAACACGGCTCACAATATGTATTTAGAGGTCCCCTTGGGCGTAAATACAATAGGCTTAACTCTCAAAATAAGCAAATTACGGGGCCGAGCATAAAATATTAACTAAGCACCTACAAGGGTGCGTCAAGATCTACAATAAAACCATTGTTTTCTCTTCTCAGGGCGACAGGCAAATAAGTGTAAATAGTGGGAAAATGTAAATTAAGGGAAATGTCAAACTCATTCAGCTTTCCTTATTTAGTATTTTTATTTTCATGTTATTTAAAAAATTCTATACATGTAAAATCAAACTAAAATCAAAGTGATACTATGCATGCAAGTAGTGCATTTATCATATTTAGTCACATAAAATTTGGTGCAGTGTAAGTTACCAATACTGGAATTGAAAATACTGTTATGGGAAGATTCGCATCACATGCACCTACTACTTGTAGGGAACACAAGTTTTTATATATATATATATATATATATGTATGCATTTTTGCACACAGTAGAACCCTGTTCTAAATTCCCGCGTATAACATTTTCCTGCATATAACATCACTTTTTTCTCTGACATTAACCACAACTCGGGTAAAATTTTTTTAAACTATATTATTTTAGATAAAATAACTAAGCTGTAGACTAAAAACATCTGTAAAAACATATTAATGCATGGGAATGTATCATAAGTGTACGTTACAGTGATATTAAAGACGTGATCCTGAAGATGACAGTCATGAACCTACGGAAGACCAATGGGAAATCCTGTTTTATACACACAATGTATGTATTCATCATGTTACTGATATCACAGTAACTATAGTCTCATTTAATCTCATTATGGGCTTACTTACTGTACAGTAACTATCAAATTTGAATTTACTTTTGCATAATATCCATTTATTGGAGTAAAAATATTGATTCCTGCTTATAACATTTTCCTGCATATAACTTTTTTTTCACAGGTCCTTTGAAAAACGTTATAACAGGGTTCTACTGTGTGTGTGTGTGTTTGTGTTTGTGTGTGTTTGTGTGTGTTTGTTTGTGTGTGTGTTTGTGTGTGTGTTTGTGTGTGTGTTTGTGTGTGTGTTTGTGTGTGTGTTTGTGTGTGTGTTTGTGTGTGGGTTTGTGTGTGGGTTTGTGTGTGTGTTTGTGTGTGTGTGTTTGTGTTTGTGTGTGTTTGTGTGTGTGTTTGTGTGTGTGTGTGTGGTTGGTTAACATTGTTCAGCAGTTCAAAATTTTTACAATGCTATCACGAATTTAGACAGTAATAGTACACGTTTGAACAGAAATGGAAAGTTCGTTATTCAGATCAGCGCATGTTCCCACGAACTCGTCACACTTCATCACGATTTTCAATTTTTGTTTTATCGAAAATGTTGTCCGTTGTCAAATGTTGGTAAGTATCAAGAATCACTACTCATGCTAAGACTAACAAAAAACTCCAGAAATTTACTGTTTACGATTAATTTCAGTGAATAAAACAGAAATTAGTAGTCACAATTAATAATTAATGCCTACATTCTACCAACTTGCTACAGGAGAGGGCTATGAAGATCAAGGAAATTGTGGGGTGAAAGTATGTAAGTTAATGATAATAAATAGCTGAAATGCATTATTTACAATTAGTTTCAGTGAAATATAACTGATATAAATAGCTGCCGGCAATAAATAAGCCTGCATTATAAACATTCTATAGTTATAAATCAGGTAAGGGGGGATAAAGATCTTGGGAATCGTGCAGTTAAAGTACGCAAAATATTACTAACAAGCACACAAAGAGTATTTTTTACACAATAACACACACAGTTTACCCTCATTCTACCACCAATCGAAGATGTTGGAAATAGTTACTGAAGTAAATTTATATTATTAGCATATTGCAGTAATGTACAGTACCGGTCAAAAGTTTAAGACCACCATGTAAAATCATCAAACGGCTCATAGGACCTAAAGTTATGCCTCAATATCAATGCCAATTTTTTCGAATATTCTTACAGGTATAAGAAAATAATCCCCACAGATACAATTTCATGCTATGCTTAGTTTAGGAGTTATGAAGTTTTGAATATTTTCTGGCAACCACAAAATTACTACGTTTCGCGATATAAAAAAAAAATTGTATGGTCTGTTCTATTGACGTTATTTCGACAGTGAATTTTTTATTGGTGTAGAAAAGTGTGCTTTTTTATTTTGCTCAAATCGAAAAATATCCGAAAAATTTTTGGCAGAAAAGCTAGGCACATTTATCAAAAAACATTTTTTAAGAATGTCCTATTTTTTTTACGAAATTCAAAAATTTATAACTTTTCTGCCGAAATAGCTACCGGAACCTGCTTTCTTCATCCGCATTGCTCATCTTCTGCTCAACAGGTGGCACTACAAGACCCATTTTGTGTGCTTGCGGTGTTTGGAGCAATTTTCCACTGTTTGCAGCTCTGTCAAGTTACAGCAATTACTTGACTTGTCTTTGTAAACAATGGGTAAGCAAAGTGTGTCAGACAATGTTAAATGGAAATAATTGGTATGAGCAAGTGTAAAAACCCATAGACAGATAGCCCAGCTATTGAATGTAAGTAAGACGTCAATAGAATAGGCCATAAAATTTTTTTTATATCCCAAAATGTAGTAATTTTGTGGTTGCCAGAAAATATTCAAAACTTCATAACTCCTAAACTAAGCATAGCATCTAATTGTATATGTGAGGAATCTTTTCTTATACCTTTAAGAATATTCGGAAAAATTGTCATCTATATCGCGACAAAACTTTAGGTCCTATGAGAAGTTTGATGATTTTACATGGTAGTCTTACACTTTTGACCGGTACTGTACTAGTACATATTCATGAAATTCACATATGCATGTTGAACTGATGTTACACGTCTTAAATGCCCGTTCTAAAATGAATTTAACTCATTCTGTTGGCAGTAGAAGTTGGACAAATTAAATTATGTACACTAAGCGACATACATTTTTGTAATAAAAGTTCAGTACTTACTCAACTCGATCGTGGATACAAATTCTTCGCCCCAATCAGTAAATTATGAATTTGTTGCCGTTTCATCATGGTACCTTGATCAATAACTCTCCACACACGTATGCAAAACATGTTCGCTGCAAATTCTAAAACGTCCGTAAAACACACACTATATACACCACTATCACGCTGCGAAGCATTCTTACTTGTAATGGTGATTTGTACTACACACCGTAAAATTTTTGCTTAATACACACAGATATCACTGTGAAAACATGTGTTAACAACATGGCAGTTTTTTTCAATACATAACGCTAGGAGCGCTAGTAGCACATCAACAGACATCATGGCGAGTACGTAAAACAGAAGAGTCTGACTTAAATTTATACGAAAAACTGCACATTTCAAAGTAAGTAAACTACAATTTTTTTACGTATGGCTACTTTTCACCACTGTAGAAACATTTTTTATTGATAAACTTTACATGTAAAACCAATAGTTTGGCCAGTACACAATGAGTAGTGATGAAGGCATGCTACCTGGAGCCACCGCTACTAGCCAGGCAGGGCCTTCACAATGGCTTAGCCGCTTGACGTTTAAATCACAATGCGTTCCAGTGCCCTCATGCAGCGTTCCACTGCCTACAGGTTCCAGAAGTCTGTTAGTTTCACTTCACCAATCTAAGAGCACCTCGGTTCCCTGATAACCTTCACTGACAGACTGCTTACAACAGTGCGCTAATCTTCTTACAAACCACTTAGCCTGTCACACGGACAGTGTAAGAGCTGGCCAGTTGGTTCACAAGATAGCACTACTGTATATGAATATTCCCAGTAACACCACAGTGTGGTGCTCCCACATCTGCAACCCATGAGACATTCTATAGCAGATGGTCGCTGCCTTCTTGTCTACGTGAGCACAACACTCTTCACGAACTGCAGTAGAACCTTGATTAACAAATTGCCATGGGACCTGAAAATGTTTACTCTAAATCAATGTTTCGTTAAATCCGACTTCACCCCTCCGCCCTACCCATTAAAAAAAAATTTAATCCTCTGGCATGTTTCGTCGGAATTTAAGGTAATTAAAAAAAAGTGTATTGGCTCAGAACAATAGCAAAACGTATTTACCGTCAGCAGTTATGCCACAGCCATGAAAAAAAAAAATTGGTGAAGAAACATCAGAAACTTATAGTGCAACGCTCGGCGACCGTGTGTATGGTGAGTTAGGCCGCCCTTGTGCGCCATCAGCATGTGAGAAGTGATGACTAACAACGCCGAGCTGTCAGTCTTTTCGTCCCTCTCGCGCCCGCTCCACCAACGTAATTAAGGACATTCCCATTAAAAATTTTTAAAAAAAATTTTTAAAATGAAAACTGAATTAAAAGTTTGTAAAACAATAAAATAATAATTAAATACGCGCAGCGGCTGTCATTGTAGCTTGTATTAGGCAGTGCTCGTGAAACAAACTCGTTGGTCTGTTCACTAAAAATACTTTGCACTCAAGCGTTTTTTTAGCATCGGAGAATGATGTTTACGGTAATAAATTCGTTGTAAAAGTCGGCGTAAATAATATTACGTATTTTTTTATAAACTTGTTTGTTTTATCATGGGACACGAGTGTAAGTAATCACGCTGCACACCACTGCATTCTATCGGTAATAGAATTAATCAAGAGATCACGCTGCACTTCAGCGCATTCTAATGGAAATGCAAAGCACTATCTGTGAATTAGTTCTTGCGCTGTCCACTGCCGCGCTGTGGAGACTGGGTACCAAGATGCTCGTTCACACGCCGCTGCCAGGATGAGGATTTAGGCGCGCGCTTGTTATGCAACACAGTGGCGCCCGGCCGCACCTGCATGTGCGTATCTCAAAATAAGTCCCGCTGCAAAAGTTTTCAACAAATTTTAACAATATTTTGTTTTGTTTCTCGACAGATGGTTTAAGCTTTTCTACAGAGAAATAAGTATATACTGTGGTTGGTGCTAGTATGTTTTTTTAACGGACTTAAATTGCAATTATTAATGTTCTATTTTATCAAAGTCACTTAGTTATTCAATACATTTTTTGTTATTTTTGATGGTTCCTAAAAATCCTTTCGTTAAATTGCTGTTTTCGTTTTTCCCGAGTTCGTTGAATTAGGGCTCTACTGTACGCAGTTTCATTGCTTAAATCCTGTTGCGCAGCACAGCGAGAGAGTGATGCTTGCCTCCAGAGAACAAAGCTAGAGGCACCAATTTTATTATATACCTCGTCTGATGGGCCCCCATATCCCACCACAATCAGCTTGAACCCCAGCTCGGTCTAATAAGTACTCTGACGTTCATTAGTTGCTAATACTAATGATGAGATAGGGATTGAGTTTGTCTCGTGCCGCCACGCCCTTACGTCCACTTATAAATTACGTTAATGTTCGCCCCCGATTTTAAACACTTTACCATTTAGGCCTAAGGGCAGTAGTATTCGCTCGCACCTTGGTCGATTGCCGTGTTGCCGTTTATTTTACACGAGGATAATATGTTGGCATGTAAGGTTATGAAGACGAAGCTATATTTGTAAAACAGTATTTACTTACGTCCGAGTGTTTATCCAATTTTTATTGTCCACATTTAGCGGCATTTGTAACATTTGTTAACCTGCACCAGTGTTTGTTTACAAAATACGGCCGAGCGCCTACCAGTAGTGCCAATCTTGTGCATAGACTCTGTAAAATACACTAAAACGGTGATCGCAGGAAATACGCACGTAAATGTAAATTGTACTTGTTTGTTTTTGCTTAAAATGTGTTTTATGGTTTTATAAATGTTCTTGTGTGTTAATTATGGTGTTAAACAGCAATACGAGCATTTATAATTCATGTCGGGAAGTTTATTTGTGTAATAGAGTAACTTTGGGCCACGAGCGAGTATTTCTGTTGTACGAGTGTGGCGCACCTGTAGATGCAGACAGCCTCGAGCGGCCCGGCGGCCATTTTGATAACGGTACTTTCAGCCCCCCTCAGGGGTAAATAAGACGGGCGCTGCACCCAGGTAGTCAGTCGTCAGGGGCTCGGCCTTCGGGCCGGGCCAGCCTGACACTCCCCCTCCTTACCTCGAAAGGATTGCTTCCTGAAAAGGGAGCCTAAGCCCACCCACCCTCCTTATATCTGGTTGTTTCTTGAAAATGGAGCCTAAACCCGATCCAACTTTACCTCAAACCCTCATTCTAGCCAGGACAACTTGGTGAGTAAGTCTAGCCTGCACATTCATGTTTGAGTTGAGACTTACCTTTCTTAGCATGGCAACCTAACCTATGAGCTCTTCAAGCCACGATGCCTAGTACTTTGTCTCCATGCGCATTGCCAGTTATAAAGTGTTATCATGCACTTCCCAGTCTTGTAAAGTCTATTGAAAGTTACGGAATTTAGTAAACTTTCTTCGGAATCGGAGAGATCGCAGTATAATTACTAGTAATTCAGTATTTGTCGTTAGTCAAAGGTCGCCGCCCCCTAATGTAAGAGGCTATTAAATAGTGTAACATTTTGGGATCAAAGAGATGATCGCCACACATTCTCGGCTACGAGCAGGCCTTAATTCTTGTCTAGTATCTAAATGGCCAGGAGCGCCATGTAAAATTGTATTCATCAGAGTATGCCCTGTGGTAATTTATTTTGTTATTGTCAATGTGTCATACCTTTAGTTTGTACCCTTGTTGTCAATCTTATATTGTGACCCAAGTATGATGTGTGTCATCAAGTTGTGACTTACTCAAACCCTGATTGTAGTTCTGTACCAAAGAAAGTATTAGTACATATATTCATCTTGTAAAACAAAGGAAGAGGCCGCTAGGCTATCAGTATGTACAAAAGACAGAAACACAAGTACTCACGTTTTAGTACTTGACAGATACATACTGTACACAACTAGGACGACACATAATCGCGGAAGTGCGTATCGGGACGTTTCGCTGCTTAGAGCAGCTTCCTCGGGTGAAGAGACATGCTGTGACAAATACTGTAACTTGTGTTCATGAATATAAGCGCCCTGTGAAATTGAATTACTTTGCCTTTCTCCTTTCGTGAGATCACCTTGTGTACCAACCTCCTGATATCCAATAAGGCGAGTGATATCTGCCCTACTCTCTATTTATGTAAAGATGATGCCCTGCGCTAGTGAGTTACAGTATAGAGTTTTTCCTTGTTGGTTCATCCAGTAGTCTCTTGCTGGATCTAGGATAGCTCTGTTTCAAATCACTCTAGAAGAACCACACCAATCTCTCATGCTCTCTGTCCTAAAGACCTAGAAATACGCACTACTAACCCAGAGCTCCTAGCACAGCAGTGGACAAAACAAGCCACGTGCATCAGACGTTCTGTTGTCAGGACATCAGGAAAGATGAATAGTGTGTAAAGCATAATGCTATTGGCTGGAACCCCCCACTAATAATAGCAGGCAGTTGTACTCTCAGGGACCTGAGCGTCCCTGGTGGCTGTGATGCAAACATAGTACCAGTAAGTACTGTATTTTTTGTCACGGGTGTTGCTGTAGGACATGTGTTGGCTGCCCGAGGTTATACACAGTCAGGCAGGATGTCCTCTTTGTCCTCAGAGGCCATGTTTCTCTCTCTTTTTCTTACCAAACTGTAGTTAATTTAGCCAAATACGTTTACAGGAGACTGTTCACTTGTCACCTACCTGTATTATCGTTGTTTCAGTTGCCACTTTACCAACTACATTGCTACCCGCTACACTGCAGCAGTTGCAGCAAGCATGATGGGGCATATTATTAGCCTGCTGATTCTTGCTTCAGGAACACAACACTCTGTAACCGCTGCACTTTGTAGGAAGCATTCTCGCAGACACAGCTACCATTAGTGATATAAGGACTCTGGGTAGCTAGCTTTCAGGGCACTTTCATTAAAAATTTTTCTTTGTGAAAGTTAACAAATAAAACATTTATTTTCTATGTTTGTTTCATTTGTACTTCCCCATTGCTGATACCTGGTGAAATATTTCTCCCTCTTGCTGCCTTCTAGCTCCAACAGCCATAATCAAATTCCACCATCCCTCCCAGCACCTCTCCTTCTACCCGTACATTGAATGGTTACAGTTTGACAAGTCCAGTGCTAACTTCTTGTCTGTAATGTGTACAAGTTCTAAAACTTACTTCTATCTGTATTTCGTACTGAAGTTACCAACACAGATGGATTTGAGCCATTTGGAAAAGTTTCAAAGTAGTATGTAGCAGGTTTTTTTTATAAAATAAGTGCAATGCTAACGTTTTAAATAAACACAAGTGATTTAACCCTCGTTAAAATATTTGTTTTAAATAAACAGAAATATGGTATTTGGTTATTTGCAGAATGAGGTTTCTGCTGTGACATTCAAAGTAGGTAAGGTATACTGCTTGAGTGATAGTTTTGTTTGTTGACTGGTTTGCAACAGAAGCGAGACAGTGTGATAGTGAGAGAGTGTGAGAGAGTTAGTGTGTGCATGTGTGTGTGTCGATGAGTGAGAGATGTAGTAAGTGAGTGAACAAGAAAGAGAGTTAGCACACGTGTGAGAGGGCGTCGACTGCACAAGCATGCATGCTCAGTGAGGTGGTGTGTTATGACCGAGGTATGTGACAGTGTGAGGCTAGTGCATGGTGTGTATGTTGTTTATAGCGTTCACATGGCTGAGGTTTGTCGAGCCATCCTGGGTACGCTACATGTGGTGGGTGTACTTGGTGGGACTCGTGTGGGTGTCTGAGTTCTTCCTCTCATGTCAGCAGATGGTGATAGCAGGTGCCGTCGCCCAGTGGTACTTCAACCAGTGAGTAACTGTCTCTGCCTGTACCTTGCTCTGTTAACACCTCCACATTAAGTTCTTGATTTATTTGGAGTCAGGTTCCTGCACACCACGACATCAATTGGAAAGACGCAAATTGACTTGAGCAAGACGACCAAAGTTTACAGCAAACCACATCAACTTGAAGTATGTACACACAGACATGCGAGATAATCGCTGATGAACTGTGACATGCCAGTATTGGAAACAATTCCAGCTAAGAACTGTACCGGCTTTCTGACCATGAAGGCTTTATTACATTTAACAATTGCAAAACCTTTATAAACATATGTCATTTGTACGTGTGTTACAAAATATATGCTTACTGAAATTTTAATAAAAATCAGTCAGGTTTTGTAGTAAAGTAAAAATGTATTGAAACTCATTTAGTAAGTGGTTCCCACATAGGGCCTAAGGAGTTTTAATTCTTCAGTCCCACCATTTTTCCCATGAGATATGTGTTGTAAAAAGTAAAACCATTTAAATGTTGCTTAATTTACTTATTTCTCACATACAGTAAACCCTCAATCTAACGACATCGCACGGTGCCAGGAAATTGTGTCGTTAGATCGCCGAAGTCGTTAGTCCCGAGGTAAGTAAATTTGACTCATCCCCCCACCCCCAAATAAAAAAAAATTAAGTTTTTTGTCCCCCTAAAATTCATGTACAACAATTACCGACTTAAAAAAAGTTTTTGTTGAAATTATATTTTAGTGCGATGAAAAGGTGTCTTCCAAATAAAATGGTACACCCACAATCCCCCACCGTGACATGCGTGGCAGAGCGGAGCGCTCGGTCTGGTTGTGTGGGATGGGGGAGGGGACTGGCCAGGCCGCTGGCCTTGGCTTGCCTCTGGGCAGCTTGCTGTGCGTGCGTGATTCATCCTGCTTGTCTCGCGCAAAGCACATTGAGACCACAACAGAACTCATATTATTTACGTGAATGTATACGGCAACGATTTTTAAACCTTTCAGTACAGCCATTGAGTCTTTTTTTACTGCGCAAGAACTGTTACAGCCTGTCGCCGTTATAAGCATTTACGTAATACTAATAAGATTGCATATTAAAGAGCAAACATTTAAAAAAAAGTCTGTATTTTTTAAAAACTTGAACGCGTATTATGAGTGTGAATTTAGAGCCACTCAAAAGGGCAAAAACCTGTCTTTTTAAGGTGCTGTGACGTATAAAATAACGACTGAATTACTCGTCGCTAAAAGTTGTAGGCCTTTTGGAAAAATCACGAAACTATGCACAACGCACCAGTTTAATGCTCTGTACTGCGGATAGAGATGAAATGGCTCACCTCGGCACGCTGGCTGCAGTCGCTCGTATTGCTCTACTGTCGAGCGAGCATTAAACAAAAACCTTATCAGCCCACATGCTGTACACGGCGACGGGACTGTTGTGTTTGCGTCGTAGGCCGTTTTTACGCCGCAGCGCTTTCTTAGCCACATGACAAGTGATCAATAATACAGCAGAAGTTGTCAAGGTCAAGCTGAGCTCAGTTCTGTAGCTGGAGAAAAAAATATGAGATAATGCTGGACTTTTTTCTTTTAAGGACTGCTGTTTTTTTTTTTTTTTTTGCCGTGCTGTAATAATGAGGGTGGAAAAAAAACTGTGTTGTCTCTTCAACCCCCATCCCCCTGGGCTATCGCAAGACACGGAAACATGGGAGAGAGTCGCCGAGTGGGAGAGGAAAAACAAACACGTGGCTCTGCTTTGTGGCGAGACAGGATGCTAGTTGCACGTGACCATCAGACAGTCGGCAGTTCATGCGCGCGCACGCAAGCACAATCTGGCTTGTTCGTAGGGCAGGGGGGGGGTGAATGTTTATTGGCTGGCGTGGACAGTTAGGAGGGATTGTATCTATGTTTAGCGGCGCGTTTCTTTCAGCACAGTACTCACAAAGGAAATTGCAACACGGACAATTTTCCTTAAGTTTTCAATTTAAAAAAAGATTGTAAATTACCATTGCTATGTCACATCACGTATCGAACTGCATAGCTGAGATAAGGACACATGGAGGAGTGTGCGAGGGAAGTTCTGGCAGGAGGGAGCGTGGAGAAGTGAGGGGGAGCATTAGGAGATAAGGCGGCTTTAGTCATCAGGTCTCACATATGTCGGTGTTGCGCGGGCGGCCTACGCACACGGCGGGCGCTTCAACTATATTCTCCAGCCGAAGTTTCTAGCTTTTTTAAACAATTTTTTTTTGTTTCACAGCTGCATATTACTAATTTATGATAACTGCATTATGTTATTGTTTAATGTATGCATACTTATTTTTAATTAACGTTTTACTGCGATCAGTTTCACATTCCTTAATTTTGATAAATTTTTAAAATATTAATTTTTACACGGTTCCTGGAAATTATGTCTTTAGATCACCAATGTCGTTATATCCGATGTCATTAGATCGGGGGTTTACTGTATTATGGCATAATATTAGTTTGGATTGCAGCCTTAAATAAAATTGTTTTAAATATGTTATTTGTAGAAAAACTCTTGTGAGGTTACGTCATGAATTTTTTGTATTTGTTATAATTACTAAAAGCAGCGTGGTATAACTGCTGTAGCATCGCGCAGTGCAGTTCGTGCTGTATAGAGTGCTTGCACAGAGCAAGCACATAGTTGACAGTAGCTGTCATGGCATCATCGGTTCTGTTAGCATAATGCGCACATCCCGCATCAGTATCAATTAGTTGCTAGCTGGGTGGTGAGTGCAGGTATCAATGTTGTTCGTTTACCGTTTGCTTGTGTTCAGAGCCTACCACTTTTTCATTAAGACCTGAACAAAATAGTTTCAATAGTAAAAAGCTTAAATTTAGTAAAAAGTCCTGTGTAATTCTACAGAACAGTGAATGTCAGTTGCAAGGAAGTTTTAAATATATTACCGTCACCCGCGCACAGCACAGTAACCAGAACCTATAATAATGGATGTATATATTACGCACATGATAAAACTAATGCTGTGGCCACTGTAACACCTGCAAGAAAATAAAGACTCAATAGTATTATATGATTTTAATAAATATTCACAGTTTCTATCATTCAAATAAGGTTTGAAATACTGTATCACGCTTATTGAAAAGTGTGATGGTTTTGTTTAAGTATAGTAGCTTTACCATGTTGTTTGTGTTTTTCTGGTGACTTGTCTTTCACGTATACTTCACAAGATTTTTTTTGTAGTTAAAATTATCAACATTTACATAAAAAGTGGGTGGTGTTTCATCACAATGTGTGTTTTTAGTACAATTGATTTTTTTTCATTATGTAACAACAGTATGGAGAACTGTTTATTTATCCTGACCCTGATCTAGGGTACTACAGTAAAACCTCGTTAATTCGAACTCGGTTAATTCGAAATGCTATATAAATCGAAGACATCGCTCGGTCCCGAACGTGAAGATAGGATTTTACATGCTACGAAGTTTGGTTAGTTTGAAATTCGGTTAATTTGTAATTCGAAGCTTTTTTCTGGCCTACCCAGGGATCAAGTCCCAGTAATTCGAAGTCATTTTGATAGAGAAGTCAGTAAAGTGTGCGAAATCTAAGACTAATGCTGCGTCGTGTGGCTTTGTACAGCCCTGGCTGTGTTTCCGTTACCGCGCCTGCCCGTGTCGCGCTGACCTTGAGGCTTCCGTGCTGTCTGCTTGTGCACGGCGCTCGAGTTCGAATGAGTGTGTGTGTGATGATGTGCGAAAAGAGAGAGGAAAACAAGAATGGAAGGCAGGAATGGC
>PNEQ01004579.1:37627-55761 GCA_003012365.1 Medauroidea extradentata | reverse complement strand
CTGAAAGTGCCTCCTATACCCTATCCATTCTAAGGTTGCTCCTAATACAGTCAAGTGAATGACAATAAAATTTTTTCACACCATGAATTTCATTTGAATTATTGGAAAATACAAGTTAAGTTTGTAACGACACAATCACACTGTTAGGAGTGAAGACATAATTAAATTGCTTTCATTTACTTCGTTAGCAATTTTTATTTCCGCTGCAACCTTAGAGTGGATGGAGTATAGTCCTTGTTCTCTTCTACCTCCATCCCCCTTCCAACTTTCAGGCGTGAGTCACCAGTCAACAATGCAGCTTCTAGGAGAATACGACCAGCAGAATGACAGGCAAAAGAAGCACGTTTGTTTCCTGTGTTCGTTTGTTTCCTGTGTTCGGCTGGTATTGTGTAACTGGCAACTCGTGGGAGGAGAGAACAGATAGCAGACAAGGTCGCAGTGTCTGCTGCCACCCGTGCTACGTTGCCACATTTTGTGCACTGCACTGATGCCATACAACCTTCTGGCTGACTGCATTTCCTGTCGCCGTGTATCACTCAACATCTTATCCTTAAAAATAATATTTAACTAACACGGCACCTGATTTTTTCTTTGGAAAAACTAATTGAAAAATAACTTTGCATTTGCGAAAATGACTCGACGACCATGTTTACAAATTTTCATTCGGGAGGAGGGTTAGTCATAATTACTATTTTGGGTGTGTTACATTGTTTATGAAATAATTCCACTTGCAAAACGTCCCGTATTCCTTTGAAAAGCTACTGGAAAATCACATTGTACTTGTAAAAATGACTCGGTGTGAAATATTTACGTTTTTTTTCTGAGATGTAGGGTGGTAAAACTTACCGTTTTGATGTCTGTAAAATTCTCCCGCCACTTAGAGATCAAAAACCATGCATTTATAAATTACAGTATTTGCCGACGTATAAGATTACTTTTGTTTTACAAGTGCCCCTGCCCCATTTTTTTTACCTCGCATCGCAGTTAGCTGTTTGGCGATCGAAACATCTGGAGCGCGTGCCGAGATCCTTTGTCTCGCCAGCTTTGTCTCGCCAGCACATTGCTCTCGGGCGGACTAAACGAGGACCTAGGTACTAGATCCTTTGACTCGCCAGCACGAAACTCTCGAGCGGAGAAAATGAGGCTCTAGATACTGCGTGCAGTGATTTGTTTCGTCCTAATCTCTGGTCTCGCCAGCACAAAACTTCCGGGTGAAAAACGAGGATCTAAGTCCCGTACCACACATTCATGTGTCTCGTGTTGGCTGGTTGGTGATAACAGCGTACAGGAATGCGATGACTTTGCAAGCAGCTGCTGCAGCATTTGGTGTGCGGCCGGGAACTGACAATGTTGCCGGCCACGTGTTACCGTCGCTGTGCATTTCCTTGGCTCTTAGGTGCCCTGTGGGCAGTAATGCCCATGTTATTGGTTTCTCTGTCTCCTATGATATTTATAAAACGGTAATAAATGCGTTATAAATATTTAAACAAAATATTTATGTTTCTGGCAAAGGAAAAAAATATTTTTCTACCGGAATTTCAAAATTAATAATTAAATATTTTTCAAGATTTTGTACCTTCAAAACTATGACACGTCTTATGTGCGGGATCGTCGTATATGCCGGCAAATACGGCAGTAATAACTATCACATGCTGTGGCAAAGGCAACATGTGCCAGACATCGAGCGCTGGAACAGGGAAGGGGAAGAGCCGAGTTGCCGACAGCGTAGTAGCGTGATGCGCGCTACTTGCAGTACAGTGCTTGCCAAGAAAAACGCAGCGTATAACGACCAAAAAAAATGCAACACTTTTATGGTCCAATTATTTCATACTACTATTCCCTTTTTCAATTCGAATGCTTAATAGTTCTTGAAGACTGCCGTAAATATGGGTGCAGAAACACCAACTTTGTACCTTAAAAAAAAAAAACCTTAGAAATTTGATAATTTGAAGTTATGTAATTCGAAGTACAAAATTTCAGTTCCGAGCACTTCCAATCAACGAGGTTTTACTGTATATATTTTCCTGGATAAGATGTTTTTAACTTGCTGGTCCCGTGAAAAACTTGTTAAAGGAGTTGTTTTGTGCAGAAAGACAAAGTACTGTAATGTTTCCTTGTTGTGGTCCAGTTGCAAGAATGCGGGAGGCTCGGTGCTGTCGTCAGTTGGACAGATGATCAGCTATCACCTGGGCTCTGTTGTTAAAGGTTCTTTCCTCATCACAATCTTCAAGCTACCTCGTCTCATTCTGACCTACATAGACTTCAAGTAAGTCTTCTTTGTTTCTTTTTAGGTATTTATACTCACTTCAATAAACATTGCATGTTTCATCTATTGTACTGTGTTTGGTATTTATAGTAGAATTTGTGAATAGAATATGCTGTAAGCAAGCAAGTCTACAACGTATTTAGTGAAGATATTAGCTATTTGTTACTAAGTTTTGTGTTTTTTTTTTTTTTGTTTACTTTTCAGCACAAAAAATTTCTGGTAAATTTGTGTTTGTTAATATTTTAACTGTAAGAGTCGAAGTTGCCTTCAGGGTTTTGAAACATTACATCATGTTTAACTACATATATCTATTATATATATTATGTATGAACTGTAGTGTACTGTGAAAGGCATCCTGACATACTACACAGTGTAGAAGATTCATGATGAAGCAGCAAGTGTAGTATGTATGTAAGAGTACTCGTACACTTGGCAACATACTGAATGCACCACTTGGTACTGATATGTGTGCTGGTGGGTGATTTGTCATATCTGTAGTCTTCTTACTGAAGAATATACGTGTTGTTGTAGACTTCAAGTTAAATGATTTAAAGTTACGGAATGTTGTGTGGGAATCATAATATTGTCAGTGTGACTATTGCAGGCTGAGGCAAGCGAAGGAAGCAGGCTCGACGTGTGCGATCTGTCTGCTGCGGTGCTGTATATGTTGCCTGTACTGCTTTGAGAAGTTCATCAAGTTCATGAACCACAACGCCTACACAGTCATCGCCATGGAGGGCACCAACTTCTGCACCTCTGCTAAGATAGTAAGCCCTTGCTCAAGTAGATGTTAGGAATTATCTGTCGACCTCTGCAAGCTGTTACGTTTCTGCCTTCTTGTTTGTCTACTAAGTAGTCCTGATGTCAGTTTTGTTTATTGCACTGCAGGTGGTCTGTTGTTCTGCTGATGACAGTCAAAGGTCTTCATGGTTATAGAAAGTGGTAGTACTTGATGTGTAGTTGAATGTGTGGGTAGATGAGTCGGAAATAAAACAAGAGTGAGAAACATTAGTTTCACCATGTCAGATAAAAGTAGTACCCTTCCAGACCTGGAGACCTCGCTCACATTGCCGACTAGAATTGTAACTGTTGAACCAGACCTTTGGAGTGTTTGCATTTTTGCTGCCAGGCCACAAACTTTCTTGGACTTGAATTGTTAATGTATAAATTCTATCAGTGTAAGTTTTGTGATAAGTCATATGTTCATCCTGCAGTTAAATACAGAGACCAACCTGCACCACACATAGCATATCGGATGTGGGTAAATATCAAGAATATAGAGCGTCCCAACCTTATATTGCAGTGCAGCGCTTATGGCGCGTGTTGTTGGCAGATTGCAGCCATGTTACAAAGTTCAGGCGATGTACTACTTCATAGTTTTGACTACTAGAATATTATATTTTAGGCTTTTTGAATTGATATCATTGTAATTGGTACAGTAGAACCCTGTTATAGTGTTCCCACTTATAATGTTTTCCTTGCTGTAATGCTACCTTCATTTGACCCCTAAAATTTCTTTATAGCAGGATATTACTCTTTTATAATGTTTTCCCATTTATACCATATTTGTCGGCATATAGGACGACCCCGCATATAAGACGAGTCATGGTTTTGAAGGTACAAAATCTTGAAAAAAAAAGTAAATTACTCATTTTGAATTTCCCGACAGAAAAATATTTTTTTCCTTTGTCAGAAACATTAAAAATTTAGTTTAAATATTTTCAATGCATTTATTATCGGCATATAAACATCATAGTGGACACATAAACGAATAACATTGGCTAGTACTGATCTCCGCGCGCCCAAGAGCCAAGGAAACGCACGGCGGCCGGCGATATCTCTGTTTGCCGGCAGTTGCGCGCGACTTGGCAACGCCGGCCTAAGGCACGCCGCGCACTACATGACAACGTCGGGCAACAACAGCTGCTTGCAAGGTCATCGCGTTCCTGTGCGCTGTTGTCCGCCAGCCTAGCACTTGACGGTAGACACATGAATGTGTGGTACGGTATCTAGATCCTCGTTTTTTCCGCCCGAGAGTCTTGTGCTTGCGAGACAAAGGATGAAAGCATGCGGACCTAGATCCTTGTTTTCTCCGCCCGAGAGTTGTAGGCTGGCGAGACAAAGTATCTCGGCACCCGCTCACATTGATCGCCGCTTCGATGTGAGGAAGTGTCCTTTATTATTAATGACGCACATCAAAATTTCGTACCGTAAATTTTATTAAAATAAACGGGACACTCGTTTTCATGTGTGACGAAAAACGCAATTCCTTGAAACATCATACAACTCCACGGCTTACAGCCTAGCTTTCAAACGATTTTTGGCTACCAAAAATTTTTGCACCCTCATATAAGACGAGTAGCAATTTTGGAGGGTCAAAAATATGTAAAAATTGTCGTCTTACATGCCGGCAAATACGGCAATGTAAACATTTTTTGAGTCCCTTCAGAAACATTATAACAGGGTTCTACTGTATAAGATTAATCTTCAAAATATGCATCTAATCACACTTTTCTGTTACTTTCAATTATGAAACAGTTCACATAAATTCACTTGTATAAATTCATTCGATTAGTACAGCAGTAATAGGCAGTTCATAAACAAATAATCATTATATCGTAGGCTACCTGTTAATTATTGTAGCTACTCCTGATAAAACATGATATTTCGTCCATAGGAGAAGCGTCTGTCTGAAGACAGACAAGAATGTGGTTGGGGTAGTGTTGATTTTCATGAGATCAATTAGCGGAAAACCAGATTTGTAAAAACCGGAAACTCTGGTTGTTTTTGTAACTATTAACTTTTGCTAAAATTACATTTAAATTGGGAGTTTTATGAAACAAGATAGTACAAACGTTTGGCCTTGATTTCAAATTTAGGTACGATACCTCATTTACACTTCTTTTGTGATACAGTATTTTTCAAGGTTAAATGAGAACAGTTATCTGTCTGTCAGTATTGTTTAAATTTATTTTACTATGATTATATTGTTCTTTCAAGACAAAAACATTTAAGTTGAAACTGATTATACATACAGTTAACGGAATTTTCGTCAGTGAACTACCGTATTTTCGGCATATGAGAAAATGATTTTTACATATTCTTGGGCTTCAAAAATTGATACTCATCTTACATGAAGGTGTGAAAATTTTTGGTAACCTAAAAGTCGTTTGAAAGTTAAGCTGTAAGCTGTGGAGTTGTATGATGTTACAAGGATTGCCCTGGTTTTTTTTTGTACAAAATTTTGATGAGTGTTATACTTTTGCCTCTCAGCGAAGCGTGCGTCCCTTGCTTATCAATACAACTGGAACACGTGACTAGCTCCTTTGTCTCGCCAGCACCCAACTCTCGGGCGGAGAAAACTAGGATTAAGGTACCGTGTCCCTAGATCCTTCTTGGTCTCACCAGCACGAAACTCTCGGGCACGGTCTAAGAGGAAGAGGTCTTGACACGGCCTTTGCTCTCCAGCAAGAGAAAGTGACCCCCTTTCTGTCGCCAAGCTCTAGTAGTAATTCGGTGGAAGATTTGTCTTGTTTACATCTGGCGGCATTATAATTTTTGCAATTATTTATATAAAATTATGTTAACATGTTAAGCTGATATAGTCTATATATATTTTGTGTCCATAAATGTATTGGCATGTGTGGAACTGTTTATGTGTGTCGTCTGAAATAAAATATTTTGTGTACTATTGTTTTAGTAAACATATTTGAACAAAATCTATTATTTCCTAGCGAGCGCCGCTGTGTTGCAAAGCAAGTGTGTGCCTAGATCCTCATCCTGACGGCTAGCGAGTGAACGAACATCTAGGTAGCCAGTCGCCACAGCGCGACAGTGGACAGCACAAGATCTAATTCACAGATAGTGCTTTGCGTCTCCGTTAGAATGTGCTGCAGTGCCGCGTGCTCTATTGATTATTATGTTACCGATAGAATGCAGTGGTGTGCAGCGTGATTATTTACACACGTGTCCCGTGATAAAACAAGAGAGATTATAAAAAAAATGTGTGATGTTATTTATGGAGACTTTTTATAACGAATTTATTACCGTAAACATAAATAATTTGTTTCTCCGCTGCTAAAAAAAAGCTTGAGTGCAAAGTATTTTTAGCGAGCAGACCAACGAGTTTGTTTCACGAGCGCAGCTGCATACAAGCTACAATGACCGCCGCGGCGCATATTTTATTATTTTTCCGTTGTCTCGCAAACTTTTAATTCAGTTTTCATTTAAAAAATTTTTTTTACTGTTTCTTATGGGAATTTTTTTAATTTTGTTGGTGGAGTGAGCGGGAGGGAGACGGAAAGATTAACAGCTTGGGTGGTGTTAGTCATCACTTCTCACGTGTTGATGGCGGGTAACTCACCATGCGTACGCTTGCCGAGCGTTCCACTGGAAGTTTTTGAAGTTTTTTCGCAGATTTTTTTTTCTTTTCACAGCTGTGGCTTACCTGTTGACAGTAAATGCATTTTGTTATTGTTTTGAGGCAATATACTTTTATAAAATTACCTTAAATTCTGACGAAACATGCCCGAAGATTTAACTTTTTTTTTGTTTGGGGGGGGGGGGTGAAGTCGGATTTAACGAAACATTGATTTAAATTAGAGTAAACATTTTCGGGTCCCATGGCAATTGTTAAATCGGGCTTCTACTGTAAATAAATGTTAGCAAAAAGCACACGTTAACAAAATTCTTGCTCCAAAATCATTTGCTGGACACAACAAATCATGTAGCCGCGAATTTTATTTGTTATTTACTCTTTAATACATGCAAATAAAAATCGTATGAATATATGTAACTAACATTTTTACTTGCATCATACGAGGTTATGTAATTAGGTCTATGCACTCAAAAAAACTTACCAACAAGTTCAAAATTATTTGACGTGATTCATTTAACGTTGTGTATAAAATTCTGAAATTATGTGGTCATATGAAATAAAATATATGTATGTGCACTGAAGCAATACTTTTCTGTAGTCTTAGCGTTTTGTGGTAAATTTATATACAAAATTACTTACGCAAATGCTCAGAAGTTACTTGTATGAATAACTATATGTTCATTTTACTGATACTAACAATCCAACAACTTAAATGAGACTCACGTTTTTAGGCTCCGTTGTCAAGGCTGTCTCGCCACAATTTTGACGCGTCTTAATTCATCTGTGGTCACATTTTATTGTTTGACGTCTCACCGTCACATTCGAATTAAGACTGGCCAAAAACAGATCCGTAATTGACCTGCAGGTTACGGTACTCCTTGGTCATAATGAAGGATCTAGGTATGTGTTTGCTACGCAACACAGCGTTGCACGCTTGGCAGCACATTCAAGTAAAATATCACTTCCACAGCAAGAGTTTTCAATGAATTGTAATGAAAATAAGTGTATACTGCAGCTAGTAAAAGTATTTTTAGTATATTTACAATGCAACGTATATATTATATAACATTTTTATTATATTTACTTAATTTTTTGTACGCTCCTAAAATCCTTTTGTTATATCTCTGTTTCCGTTATTGCTGAGTTTGTTCAATCAGGGCTCTACTGTACTTTGTAGGTTACCAATTACTGTATTCTAAAATTTCAAAGTCCGGGACTCAAGTTGCTTGTGCTCACCATGTCTGTTTATGTGCTACTAACGCTTCTAGCAGTATGTATTGTAAGTACGGCAACTGTTCTTCAGGCAGGTGGATTCAGTATTCCGGCAACCGTCTGAGAGATAAGACAAGTTTTTATTGCGATAGTTGGTGTATGTGTAATCCTCTGTATTGAGGCCGAATTTGACAGTGTTCTCAGAGTATGAATGTAGGCTGAAAGTACGAGTGATTTGGGACGTGGTAGTGAGCTATATAGCAGGTGTTCTCTTACGGTTTCGAATTTGGGTTAATGCAGATAACTTCTATTTGCTATTTGAGTTTTTGTTAGAAGACAGTGTTTTTTTCTGTGAGGTAAAGTGATCCACACACACAGGAGTGAACACCCAACACACAGTTTTGTTTTGTAGGGATTTCTGATCATCTGGTGTGTCTCACTTTGGGTAACATCCATACAAAATGAGCTTAACATGAATTTGATACACTAATTATTTTGTCTACCTTCTACTGGTGTTAGAATGTGTTTAAACTCTTTGTTGCACGTGCAACATAGTACATGTAATGTAACACTAGCGGTATACCCATGTAACGTCAATGTAATATAAAAGTAATATTAATGTAACAATAACACTGTTTACTTAACTAAACTTACCATCACATAAACGTTGTTTAAGATATTACTTCAGTGAGAATGAGACAATAATTGTTCTTGCTGCTTTCGGAAACGTTTAGAACAGTGAAACCGCTCTGTATTGAACTCAGGTATATTGAATGTCCGCATGTATGGAACACATTTTGTGGTCATATTTCTTACTGTTTGCATTTCAAGACCACGTACATTGAATGTCTGCATGTATTGAAATTTTTTGTCAGTCCCCCGAGATATGATGGAGAGAGGTTCCACTCTAATCTTTTTCATTGATTTGCTGTGTATTTAATTGTTTTTTCTTTGTCTTAATCCTTTTGCGTACCCCACACTTCTTCTGGTCTTCATAGTCCTCCCCACTATACAGTTTTTAGGATACAGGCTTATTTATTACTTACTTATATATTACAAAATATATTTTAAAATATGTTAATTCGATAATGTAGCAGTACCTAACTGAACCAATTTACAAATGAACACAACTGCCCAAAGTGACACCTTAACTACAAATAAACCTAAATTAACTTATTTACAAAAATTAACAAAACGGGTACTTAAAATGACATCTCAAAAATCTTTTGACAAATGAAAACAGATGTCGTGTAGGACAAATCTAAACACCTTAAGGCAATTCTAATTGTCAAGAAACCAGAATGGAATAAAATTAGAGAAAACTTATAGCATACAAGCGTGTTGATAATGTAGATATCGGACACAACTGTTAACTACGTCTGCCCTCACGCATCTGCCTGCATTCGGGTCGCTCACTCAAGGGGCTCCCCTTCCAGTCCCGCCGTATACGCCTGCCGCTGTGCCCCGTGCTGTGTACAACTGCGCTGCTGTCTTTGTGTCGATGAAGCTATGCTTAGTTGCTGTCAACATTAAATTTCATTAAACTAAATGTATATCTATGCTACTTTGTTACACGTTTTGTTAACATTGGCTGGCTCCGGCTCCAAAAATAACAATAATTGTCTGTTATTGTCCTGATAAATTGATTGTATTATAAGTAGTCTAAAAATAATGTAATTATTATTTACTTTTTAGTGCATATTTTCAGAGTACTGCCGTACTAATAGAGAAAGCCTTAACTCCAAGAGGTCAAATTTTACAGGAGAGCAAAAAGTTTGTTTTTTCTTAACACACACTCATTTTTATAATTGATTTCAATGATTTGCTTTTATTATGACGTTTAAATATTTGAAATTTATTTGGTATTGCTTTCTGACATCTTACTTCAGAACAACTTGAGGCTTTTATTCTCGGTATTAGGCTAAATTTTGGTTTTGAGGAACATTTTAATAATTTTTTTACACAGGCAACGACTGGTTATAAGCCGTTTATCATTAGTGAAAATATGTTTGTTGGTACCAATTATTTAAATATATAAAACATTTTTTTCCCCAAATTTGGAGTTAAGGCTTTCTTCCTTAGTATGGCAGACTAGATTTTTTGGAGTCAAGAGTTTTTTTTATCCCCGGTGTCTACCTTCCACATTCTTGCTGTTAGTAGCTAAGGAGTTCCCTCTGCAGTCCATGTCTGTTCAAAACATCCTCGACCATAGTTAGGTACTTACCTATATCTCAATCTCTATATATTTCCTATTCGTTTTGAGGAGTTCTCTGGTGTATCTTTGAAATTCAAGGTTCATTGCCAATGAAGTTGAAATAGAAACCCCTTGAGAATACCCTATTTTTAACAAAAAAGGAATTTTCCAAATTGACAAAGTTCTAAGGAAACAAACATTAAAAAGAAATTACAACCAAATTGGTAACCTCCTCCTTTTTTCTAATTCAGATATAAAAGGTGTAAAACAGGTGGATACCAGTGTGAAAAGATAAAAATGGCTCGAACGAAGAATGAAGAATATGTAAATTACAAAGGAAATACACGTAGTTAAATCAAAGGAACATGGATTTCATTGCAGGTAAGTGGCTACCTAACCTACATTGTTTTTATTCTGTCTATCTTTAAAGTAGGCTGGCAAGAATAATCAATTTAGATGTACAACAATGTTTTGCTTTAGATATTGTATCTGTTATAATACTTATACTTCGCACAAACATGGTACACGTTATATACAGTATGACCCTGCACAGTTTCCGGGAAAAGGTTATTAAAACAGGAGGGTCATAATAGAGGAATAGGGACATTTTGGGCTGATTTTGCCCCACCCTATACATAAAAATTTGCTGTTTTTCACATATTGTTTATGCATTCAGTCATCTCTCGTGTAAATAATACAATTTTTAAACTAAATACAAATAATTTTAATAGTCTAATGCCTCCATAAAAAAAATTATACTCTAAAAATCAATCTTCAGTCTCTCCTCATCACAAAAAACCAGCATGAACAGAGTGACGTAACCAATTCCATTGACTTAGTGTGTAAATCATACAATTTATTGTTGAAAAGTTAACCTATTATTTGTTGAAACCCCGTGTGCCAAGACGCGTGTGGCGGTGCTGTCTGTTTAGGATAGGGAGGGGAGAGCGACCGGCTGGCCTTGGGTTGTCTCCATCTCAGCTGCCTTTGCGCACACAATAAATACTGCTTGGCTTGTCTGGCGTGAAGCACCACACCAACAGAACAGCTTGTATTATTTACGTGAAAGTATATTACTACGATTTAAAGCCTTTCAGTGTTGTCTTTGAGTCTATTTTCTTTGATTATTGTGCATAATCTGTTGCAGCATGTCTTTATTATAAGATTTTGAAGTGATACCGATAAACAAGTTTGTCACAGAACAGTAATATAAATTTTTTTTTAAACCTGTTTGTCTATTAGGAACGCAAATTTTGAGCCTCTCAATAGAGCTAAAAATGGACTTCGCAAGGTGCTGTCACATATAAAATGATTAGATTACTCGCCACTTAAAGTCTTAGGCTTAAAAGAAAAATCATAAAACAATGGCACTGTGCGCCAGTGTAATACTCTGCACTGTGGATAGAGGCGAAATGGCTCTTTGTGTGCTGGCTGCAGTCACTCGTATCGCTCCCCTGTTGAGCGAGCATAAAACAAAAACCGACTAGTTGTATTTGCGTCGTAGGCTATCTACGTGCCTCAAGTGCCGAGTGATCAACAACACAGCGGAAGTTGTCAAGGTGAAGTACTGTGCGGAGCTGAGAAAGCTAGGGTCAGGAATACAATGACAAGTGGAGGACTGTGCGGGCCTAACTACCACCCTGCCGCTCTGCCTTGCCTTCCCCTCAGCTCCCTACAGTAGGTTGGCTATCCGAGCTCAATTATAATGTGCACAACTTGATGTGAAGCTAAAGGGAAAAAAAAGTCAGATAATATCGGATTGTTTTCTTTTTTGCTACTTGTATAGTCTGAGTGCCATGCTGGTCCTTTTTTTTTGCGGTGATGTAATGAGGACTAAAGAGAAACGTACCGTCTTCACCTCCCCCCCCCCCTCAAGCTTATACCAGACATGGAAACAAAGACGAGGCTGTGACCGATTCGGGCACAATTTTACAAATCTCTACAAATCTAGCACAAGAGCAACACAAGTTTCCTACCCACACCTCTCCACTCACTTCATTAGGCGACGTACTTACTCGCTAACGGGACACGGGATTAACTACGACCATAACATAAGCAATATTAAATTTTAACAAACTCACTTTTAATATCAATAAGGTTTACAAGGTACTGAACAAAGGCTCTCAGGCTGATCACAAAATGTTGAATGTCTGGTAACAAATCAAATGGAAACATTACATCCAATTAACAAATATAAATAAATGGGGCTTCCGATCCCCTCGTGACCGAGACGGCACCGCATCGCCTAACGGCGCAAAGAATTTGTGAAGGTTAAAGACAAACTCTAAGAAAAAGGTTCCAAATATTAATAAGACTTACCAGAAACTAATAAATGAAAGCATGGTGCCGCGACGGCCACGAAGATCTCGGTAAACTCACTTGGTAACAGGTATGAGGAAGAGTGACCCGAAACCGCTCAGGAAGTCACGCCTAGGCTGGGGGAGAAGGGGAAAAAGGGGGGGAAGCACGAAGACGGCCGAACCTGGCCGAACATTCACGAAGCTACGCCAAGCGCGTCAGAGTCTATGCGGGAGGGGATAACGAGTTCATTGGTGGGCTAGCACAAGGCGCACTATTCAAAGTCACAAGCCGGTACAAAGTCTGTCCAGGTAAATCACAGTCTCATACTCAAAGCAATCCTTTAGGGCACATGGGGGTGAGCTGACCCGCTCATAATCTTTAAATAACATTGTATTCAACAATAGTGTAAGGCTGTGTTCAAAACTCAGCATAAAAATTATTTAAATGTAATCAGGGTTTAACTAGTTTATACAAGTATCATTTTTAAGTTATAAGACAATGATACACTATTACGAACGTTACGTAGTCACACATATACATAAATGTACATATATAACAGCAATGGTAACGTATATTATCGATTTGCATTTTTTATGTGAAGGATATAGATAAACAGGGCCGTCTGAATTCAACAATAAAATACCACAAAACTTAGAAACTATCAAATTGCCATGTCGGACACGGTGTTAATCTATGCTATATCTATTTGCTATTTACACTTCGTAATTTTCGTTTGAACGTGTTTTATACCTTATGAATTTAACAATTATTATTTCATACGTAAACGTGAATATGATTAGTAAAAGCATGACCAACTTATTTTGTATGCGACAATCATATTTACTGATATAGGCATAACCTCGAAAGCACCATGCATGTTACGTTTTTCAATGAGCGGTTCATATTTAATGCTGGCGTAAGTTGCAAAATACGTGCCCTGCTTTACATGTATAGTATGTGCGTGTAACGTGAAACTTGTTATCCAATTCTTCACTAGAAAAATACACCGTTGTCGCACTATTTTTTTTTTGTGGGTAACAACATAAAAACAGCACTCACTTTTGGCTGTCTACATGTCTTTGAAATACGATGACACAAACAAACAGTAGCCTTCTTTGAAAAGCCTGCAAATTTCTCAGATTCTTTAAAAAACTAAAATCACTACTTACTTTGAAAGTTTTTAAGTAATTCAATTATTTCTTCCAACCTAACTCTTTCAATATGCCTGCTTCATCCATTTCAAAACACGTTTGTTTACGTTCGTGTTTCCCACAGTTACAAGTAGCACCTCTAGCGAGTCTCGCCATAACTACTAGGCTCCGCCTCTTTTCAAGTCATCTGTTATAATGCACACAACCTATTGTTGAAACTATAAGAAAAAAAAATTGGATAATGCCAATTTGTTTTTTTTTTTTGCAGGCAGAGTGAAATGCTCTTTTTTTGCCATGTTGTAACATAAAAAAATTAACATGTCATCTCTTCACCCCCCCCTCCCTCCAAATCCCTGGGCCCTCATCAGACACGGGAACAAAGATGATGTCAGGGATAGAGTGGAGCGGATAAAGACAAACATGTGACTCTGCTTTGCAACCAGACAGGCTTCAAGTAGCATGTGACTAACAGTTATAGGTGGGGGCAGTGTGGCTGAGGCCGGCTGCGACATGGGCTATACACGCACGACAGTTGATGTGCGCGTGCACACAATCACAAACAGGCTGGGGGAAGGGGGAAGGGGGTGAATAGGCATTGGCCGGTGTGGACAGTCAGGAAGGGTGGTACCTGTTTTTAGCAGTACGTTTTTTTACAGTAAGCGTTCACGAAGATAAAAACAACACGAATAACCAACAAAAGTAAAACAAATGCTTATATTTTTCTGCAGATTTTTTTTCAAATTTCAGACTTTTTCCTACTCGAATATAAAAAAGGGTTGTAAAAACGGATGGTCATAGTAAAGGATGTCATACCAAAGGTATTTTACTAATATAGGATGTCATACCAAAAGTATTTTACTGTAGTGAATTAGATGGAAATGTGAAGGAATTTCACATTTTTTTTATGGAGCAACCGACCAGAACAAGAATCATACCATCATCAGATTCTTACTTACTCGTGTAGACACTGGCAGTTTTGGCATTGTGCACCATAACTTCCCAATAAGAGGCAATGAATATCTGCAGCGTGATTGTGATTTTAGTGTAATCAAACGGAAACTCGGTAAAACAGATTGTGTCTATACCCCAAATCATTCTATTGAAAAGATTTTGCATTAAATGGTTCATTCTGTTAAGGGCGCGGTCTACCGCAATTTTCATCACCATTATTTAATTTTTTATTTGCACCAGACATTTTTTTTCTTATTTTAGACACAAAATGTGACTAAATTTGACATTTATGAAATTTTTTTATCTGTCCTAGTTTTCGCGTAATGGCTTGTTAAAGTCATATTTTGCATGTTTCCGTTTTAACGACCACACTAAAACCAATTGATATACCAAACTCAAAAAAATCACAGTGGATAAAGATATTGCAGGCTACAATTACATGCTCATAAAATTAAAGAATAAAAATTATTTGTATTTTTAAAAAAATTATTGAATTTTTTAAATTTTAATTTTGAGTTTCAGCATTTTTTTAAAATTCAAATAATTTTTATTATTTATTTTTATGAGCATGTCATTGTAGCCTGTAATGTCTTTATCCACTGTGATTTTTTTGAGTTTGGTATATCAGTTGGTTTTAGTGTGGTTGTTAAAACGGAAACATGCAAAATATGACTTTAACAAGCCATTACGCGAAAACGATGACAGATAAAAAAACTTTATAAGAGTCAAATTTAGTCATATTTCGTGTCTAAAATAAGAAAAAAATGTCTGCTGCAAATAAAAAATTAAATAATGGTGATGAAAATTGCGGTAGACCGCGCCCTTAACAGGTACAAACAAAATAGTTTTGCTGTTTCAGGTTTTATGGTGTTCGTCTATTCTAGTCAACACATGGGACATGTTTTGGCCAGACCATTCATCGGGAGGGTAATAAAACACACGTTTCGTTTGCAAAACTAAACAAAATTCCCTTATTCCCAACTATAAACACTTTTTCTAAATATCCACAGAAAGTGCACATACCCTCTAAAAAATAGAAGGTTTGAAGAAGTTAACTCAAATGTAGTAAGCAATAAATTAAGACATACATTCAAGTATGATTTAAATGCAAGAAGAAGGCCGCTAGACTGTCAGTATGTACAAAAGACAGAAGCACAAGTACATACGTGTTCGTACTTGACAGATACATACAAATACAGAGGACGACACAAAGTCGCGGAAGTGCGTATATCAACGTTTCGCTGCTTGGAGCATCTTCCTCGGACGAAGAGACATGGCAGACTTCGGTGTGGCTGCCGATGCACCGATGCTGATGCACCTAGCGGCCAATAGTTGAACTGATATTAAGTGGGAGATTCAAAGTGTCATGTGGAAGAGGATGTGTAAGGTTTTATGAGGAGATGCGAATGAAAAGGTTTTGGGAAGGTGACTGTCTGGGGATGTTATCTTATATTGAGACATGGTGGTTGCCTGAATGTGGTAATGTACTGTCAAACATTAATTTCCCCAAGTCTGGAAAGTAAAACGTAACATACAGTTGACCTGCAGTAGTAAGCATAGTAATAATGAAAACAGTTAAAATGAGGTCTTTCAAAGGAACCATCAAGATTTTGACTATCTGCAATTTTACGGTGGACACCAAATGGCTCTAACTGGTACAAATGTTAACTTCCTGAACAAGCCAGTTGTAGCTCATGCAGCATTATATAATCTAGACTTTGACTCCTGCTATACTTCCATAGCAGTGAAAGTCTACCACTGACCTGCTTCCTCTGTTCAGGGTACGTAGAACCCTGTTATAACATTCCCGCATATAACATTTTCCTGCATATAACATCACTTTTATTTGGTCCCACTATTTTTCCATAAAGCACAATGCATTAATTTCCTGCTTATAACATCTCTGGTATTTTCATTTCCTGCATATAACATTTTTTTTCTCAGACACTGACCATAACGTGGGTAAAAATTTTCTTAACTGAATTATTTTAGATAAAATAACTGAGCTGTAGAGTAAAAAAATCAGTAAAAAAACAAATTAATGTCTGGGAATATATCATAAGTGTACATTATAGTGACATTAAAGGCTGTGATCCTGAATATGACGATCATGAACCTACAGGAGACAAGTGGGAGAGCCTCTATTATACACACAATGTATGTATTATCATGTTTCTCATAGCACAAAACAATAGCCTCATCTAATTTCATTATAGACTTATTTACTGTACATAAACTATTGAATTTTAAGTTACTTTTGTGTAATATACATTAATTGGTGTAAAAATATTGATTCCTGCTTATAACATTTTCCTGCATATAACACTTTTTTTCACAGGTCCCTTGAAAAACGTTATAACAGGGTTCTACTATTAAGTGGTTTGAGTCTCAAGTAACTATAACTACTTGTGCAGCTGGCCTGGCTAACTTGATAGGAAAGAGAGGCTCTTCCTGAGAATGAAGGTGGGTAGCGCTTCCAGAAAGAGTGGCTTCCGTTGGTAGGGCCAATGCTCAAGTACACCTTCTTTTTCTTACAGAGGGAGGGTCCAGAATATTCTTAACTGTAGGGGTAGATGGGTGACCACTCATCTTAGAATAGCTGTAGTAATAATCGTTGCTTACATTAGGATACTTGGGTGGCCTGTCTGGGTATCTGGCGGACCTCCTGAATCAGCTCCTGGATACACTTATTTAAGGAGAGGAGTAGGTGACTTGATGGGGCTTAGAAGCGGATCTCTTTAGGTATCTTGCTAAAGCACACTTTCCTGCGGGGCCCTGGCAGCATTTGCAGCTCGTGGATAAGCCGCGGTGGAAAAGGTTTGGGCTCTGTTACTAACTGGCGACGGGCAAAGGTGGCCTGCTGCCTTCGATCCTCTAAACTATTAACCTCTTCTTCAGTAATGTGGAGAATAAATTCAGACATTTGCCAAATGATATTAACAACAAAGTTAAGTTTCACTGTTTTGTATTGAAAATTAACACATGGTACAACAGTTATTTACAGCAAAGTTCACAGGTTGTTATTTTACAAAAATTTACGCGTCACTGATTATGTCGCTGATTTACAGAATTACTCTCTTCACTGATCACTACTGAACACACTGCACTGATTGCTACCAGTATTATTCCACGTTGTTGCTTTCTCGTGGGAGCCTCGAGTAAATTTCCGTTTCCGACGGAACTACTGTAGCATTGTGGCGGTCAGGGGAACTTACGCAAGTAGGTGCGTTCCCAAATCTTACCTCCCCCGCTAGGGTGGTCGGACTAGCCACTTCGCTACTAGCACTCGGGTAAGAGCTTGATAGGAGGGTTTAGGTGGTAGGCTACTGCCACAACCCGTAAGGAAGGAGTGAGGGTTTAGGTGGCAGACTACCACCACAACCCGTAAGGAAGGAGCAAGGGTTTAGGTGGGAGGCTACCGCCACGACTCGTAAGGAAGGAGTGAGGGTTTAGGTGGCAGGCTACCACTACGACCCATAAGGAAGGAGTGAGGGTTTAGGTGGCAGGCTACCACCACAACTCGTAAGGAAGGAGTGAGGGTTTAACGAGCAGGCTACCACCACGACCCGTAAGGAAGGAGTGAGGGTTTAGGTGGCAGGCTACCATCACGACCCGTAAGGAAGGAGCGAGGGTTTAGGTGGCAGGCTACCACCACGACCCGTAAGTATGAGTGAGGGTTTA
>PNEQ01004579.1:26139-36627 GCA_003012365.1 Medauroidea extradentata | reverse complement strand
AAGGAGTGAGGGTTTAGGTGGCAGGCTACCACCACGACCCGTAAGGAAGGAGTGAGGGTTTAGGTGGTAGGCTACCGCCACGACCCGTAAGAAAGGAGTGAGGGTTTAGGTGGCAGGCTACTGCCATAACCCTAGGTAGACGGACAGTGCCTAGTGAGCAGGGTTGGAGCCGAGTCCTAGGAAACACTGATTTATGGCTGGCGAGAGGTGCCTTATATACCCATCCTGTTAGGCGGGTGGTTCAAAATGGCTACTCAACCACTTGAGCCGTCTGCACCTACAGGTGTATCAATTTAATGACAACAAATAGCTCTGCCTGGTAAACAAAGTACTCTTATTAACAATAATTATGTGTTGCCATGAAAATTACGTGAATTCACAATATAAAACAATAAATAACATAATTGAAATATTCTTTGAAGCATTATTTAGAATTACAATATTCTCCGTGGTTGTTAAAAATAAAGTCTATAGAGTTCGTGCACGTGGTCGGCAGCATGGCCGTGTTAGTAAACAAAGGTTACGTGGTAAATCGTAAGTCTTTCTTACACAATTGTATCATAGCAAATTGCACATCATTACATAACAATATACTCATAATAATATTACAAGGAATAAATATTGAAACGGCAACACGTGCTTTAAAAGTAGGCCTAACCTACAATAACCGTCAACAACAAACATGTATGCTAAAGAAGGAGGCGAGCTTTAATAAGGTTACTTTTAGGTGACGTTGTGGCGATGTGTCACCACAAACCAATAGCAATGCAGAATTAAGGCAATAAGTGCTAGCCCACCAATATATAACAGGCCTCAATCTTCGATAACCTCATCTCATTTTCCTATTTTCAAAGTTCTGCCACCTGCTCTTGTTCACTTCCTGGCTGCTAGGTTAACCAAACACCGCCTGTCATCTTACAGTGCTTACCTACTTTTAGCCAGAGAAGGCCGACTTGTGCGAAACGTCGCGAATTGTGCTCCCATGCTTCATGTGTTATCCCTTTGTGTAACTATAAAGCTGTATGGTACTATGTAAGTACTTGTGTGTATTAATTTTTTACATGTGATTAGATGCCTAGTGGCCTTTGTCCTTCTTTATCAAGCATTGATTTAAGCATTTAAAATGTTTGTTATGCATTAAGGAAATAAAATAAGAGGCTTTTTACATCTTTTTAATTCAGTTGTAATAGTAAGATTTTTAATAGTTTATTTACTGCTTCAATGCGGGTGTGTTTGAAGTGATTTTTATTATTATTACTTCAACAATTGTTTTGGTGTTACTAACTGTAATAATAGTTCACACATGCTAGCGTGGCTCACATTGCCAGGTTCCTGTTCTAATGCTTTGATCTTTGAGTGCTGAACGACCTTGTCTAGTACTTATATTATCTTGTTTACTATTGCTGTTTACACTGAGGATGGTGTGTTTATATGCTCTGAGACCTTGACTTCTACAGCAAGTTGCCATATTCCCGTAACAGGAAGTCTTGAATCTACAAGTTAGAAAGCAGTGTTTGTGTTGCTACTGGCTGGTAGAGGAGTGTCAGGCTAGTAGGCTGTCGGTGAGAACTGAGTGTGTATGTTGGCAGGCATGGAATGCACTGGTAGGCAACGCTCTGAACCTAGCGACTGTCAACAGCGTTGGAGACTTTATTCTCTTCCTGGGAAAGTGCATAGTGACTGCGGTGACAGGCTCCGTGGGTCTCCTCGTCATGAAGCACAATGCACATCTGCACTTCTATGCCATCCCCACCCTCGTTGTGTGTGTCTTTGCCTTCTTCATTGCACACTCCGTCATCTCGCTCTACGAGGTTGGTACTTTTTTTCATTATAGTGTAGCCCTCTTGAAGAACTTTTATTGTTGTAGACAGCATTATAAACAAATAAGGTTGTGCGTAGCAAGAACCTTCCTTGTCAAATAAAGTTGAGTATTTTTACCTTGAATCTGAGTCTTAGTATGAATGTGCTATTCTATATAGTACTTGTTATGTTCTTGTATCCATATTCTACTTAAAATTCTTCAGTATAGTACACAGTTGGTACAGAGTGTTTAATACCGTATTTATTCGATTGTAAGCCAACCTTTTTTTTACAGTTTAGGGCCGTTAAAAATCCAGACTCGGCTTACAATCGGGCTCAATCATTTTACATACAGTTTTGACCAAATATAAATAAATAAGTTTATAAAACAGGTGGAACACATATGTATCAGTACCAATATAGACGTAAACGTGAACGTAATTCATAGAAACGTGCAGTTATTTCTAGACGGAGTGTGGTCTCTAGCAATATCACAGCCGGCTGACAGGTGACGTCACCACGCCGGCGTCGGCCGGCCCTTGGGCTCTAGCGTGCCGATCTGGCAGTGTAGTCGCCGGCGTCCTGTGGTACACACGTGCCACCAGTCTGCTATGGTACCGCTACCTCTGTTTTTGCTGATTGTACCTATTTATGCAATACGTGGTTACTGAGTTTCAAAATGAAGAGAAGATATTATACAGCCAAGTTTAAGAAAAAAAGGTAATAAAGTATGCAGAGGAAACGTCTAATCTAATATACTAATGTAATTTTTTATGCCAGCTCATTCACATGATAAATCCACAGTTCCATTGAAGGCCTAATTCAGTATTTACCTATCTACCACCCGCACATTATTTCTAAAAGAAACAAAATGTTTGGGAGCGGGTACGGCTACAACTTCTTTATGCTTTGCCAGTCGGCTGCCAGTCTGCCTGCAGTAGTAGGTACACTGCTCCAGAATGTGCCAAGTGTCGTGTCGAACTACAGCGCCGGGCCGCGCCAAGCCAGCATTCCTCACGTAGCGTGTCTCGCCCACCCAATCGTTTACCTACTTCGTGTCAAGCCCTTCCATTCAATTGCATCTGTCCGGCAGGCAGGAAGAAAAATCATCATCAGCTCATTATCATTACTAGAGATGGTGAAATTTCGCGAATTCAATGACTTTCATGTTAGTTTCAAATATCCTATGCATACTCAAGTCCCGACCATTTGTCCACTAGCTGCTATTCGGTGGAACAGCAGACAATGAACGAATAGACAGGGCTTGAGTATGCGTAGGATATTTGATTCTAACATGCAAGTCATTGAATTCGCGAAATTTCACCATCTCTACGATCCTCCCATGCGCGGAACCTTCAAAATTTGGCTTATAATTTTTTTTCCCCAAAAGTTTTGAAAATTAGGGATTGGCTTACATTCGGTGTTCAGTAAATATGGTACTCATTATGATGTTCCGGACTTCTGATAACTCGGGACAGAATTTAAAAAAACCAAATTAATTTTAATTTAATTATTTTTTGGTTAAAATGCTTAAAACATTGTGTCTGCATAATCAAAATCCACCACAGTATATTTTAGAACAGTATTAAGCTTTATAATGTAGTTGTTCCTTGCTACTTAACCTTTAATAATCCTGCCATAAAATATCTGGCAAGTTCTATGTGATTAAATGTTGGTCTGGAGGCACACAAGTGGAGATGTAATGCAGCAGGCGACCTCACTTCGTTATCTTTCTTCCCTCTTCGACGCGCGAGCCAGGCATGCACGTGTGCCTTAAACAAATATTTCAGTGTGGTGCTTGTGAAATAGACGGTAACAGTGAGTCACAGAACACTTAAAATTTCATTATGGTTTGTACAATGAATTCAGGATTGCAAGACAAATTGTTCCTGACATTAAAAAAGCAAAGAATAGTTAAAAAGCCATTTGGCTTTGCATTGTGACGTTGAAAAAACCAGGACTTTGACATTTTAGGGGGGGAGGGGGAGCAATAAGTGGTATTTATCCCAGGCTTCATACTTAGAAGGCCTCGCTTTTAAATAAAAAACTATTTGTTAAATGAGTTATAATTTAAACTGAATGGACTTTTCTAAAGTTGCAATTAAACCTTGACAGCTGCTGTGAAATGTATTTTAAGTGTAAATGTGTGTAAAGATGTCATTTATATCCATGATTGCTGAGGTCAGAGCTATGACAGTACAGCCAACATGTAAAAAGGTATGAAGATCTACACACGAACATTAATCATGGCAACTAAAAAAAGGGGTGATGGGAGGATAAGATTTGTGTCCCTGGCCGCACATTCTAATAAAGTGGCCCTGAAAAAAAAAAAAAAAAAAACAATTTCTTATAGGAAAGGTTAATGATGCAAATCTGGAGATGACAGTAAAAATGTTACATTCAGTAGAGCGTAAGTGGGGTTATGGTACAAGATGTATAACGGCTAGTCACTACTGACAAACTGATTAAGCGCATCTAACTAAGCAAATTTCTGTTACATATAGTAATTTAGACACTTTGTCCTATATGTTTTAATATTTTTGTGCCTTACATTTAGTAATTTTTACTTCCGTTCAACTCTGTAGAATGTGGTTAGAATTTGATTACTTTTTAATGTGACAATTTGTGTATGAATCACACTATAAAATACACTTTTTATGATTCAGTTTATGTGAATGAAATGAAATTTAAACAATCCATAGTGTTAAAATGTTTTCAGTAAATTTATGCACAGCGACCCAGAAGGAGTGCCAATTACAGTACCATATTTACTCATGTATAAGAGGACAATTGTTTTTGTTTCCTCGGAACTTTTTGTGGGAAGGGAACTTAACTTTGAGACTAGCAGCTGGCTGCGCCCCCCCACACTGCAACATGTGGGTGTAAGGTATTTATTATTGTAAATGTCTCGTGAGAAGAATGTGGTCACGTACGGTGTTTGTATTGCTGTTGTATTGAGACTGTACTGGTTGACCTTAACTGCTACTGCCTTAGCGTACCCAACGACTATCTCTTATTTCTCTCTCTGTCTCACACACACACACACACACACACACACACATGCGCACACATGTACACACACACACACACACACACACAGGTATATATTGTTGCTAGACAAAGACAAGAAGGGGAGGGTACATTGGTGCTATCTTCTAGCATAGAGACAAGCCAGCAGTAGCAGAAAAAAAAAGTAAAAATTTTAATAAATAATCTGCTTGTCTGAGTTGTTTGACAAGATTTTATAGGCCTTCATGTTACAATGATAATTTCCCCTCTCCTTCTTACCGTAACTTCCAATCCAATGTCTACATTGGTTCCAACTCTTGTGACGCTCGTCGCCAGTGTCATTGCTCTGATTGGCTAATGCTTAGGGGCTGGATTTTTTTGCGGATTCAATGACCTTCATGTTAGAATACACTGCCCTATGCATATTCAAGCTCTGACCATTAGTCCACTAGCTGCTACTCAGTGTAACAGTGGACAGTGAACCAATAGATGGTGGTGACTGAGTATGCATAGAACAATGGATTCTATCATGCAGGTCATTGAATCGGCTAAATTTTCCGGTCCCTACTAATGCTCCTTACAATAGGTTGCGTCGCTGTGTTGTGAATACCTCTTAAAGATTATCAAAGTAGCCAGCAATGCTGTGTGTCTGCTGGTCTTCGGGTCTTGGACAAATCACAGCAGAGATTGACGACAGCTAGGATAAGGTGGCTGATTTTTGCAGCAGCTTGGCAAGATGTGTTATTGTATCTGTCACTGCTTTGTCATACAGCTTATCATTACAGTGCAATGTCAGCATGTTACTATATCACTTGGTTCCACTTAATGTGGCATTGATGTGCTCATATCTATCTACTCTGTGTCCTGTGATGGGTTCTGTTCCTGGAGCAGTAGAGGATGAGCAAGAGCAGTGGGGAAATATTGATTGCAGTCAGTTGTCAAAAGATGTGGCATGGCACGGGCTGTAAATGTGTGCACGTGTATATGTGTGTCTTGAAGAGGGGGAAGAGGATGTCTACTTCACTGCAGGACAGTGTGACAAATTTGTTAACTTGTGCAGTGTTCACGTATAAATTATCATGTTAAGCCTTAAAAAATTGATTTAGTAGCCAGAATACTGTGTGAGGTTACCGCTTGTGTGGGATGTCCAACTGTAGTGGAAT
Source organism: Medauroidea extradentata (assembly GCA_003012365.1). NCBI lineage: Eukaryota > Metazoa > Arthropoda > Insecta > Phasmatodea > Phasmatidae > Medauroidea > Medauroidea extradentata. The sequence goes on along the minus strand of PNEQ01004579.1, from coordinate 30,655 downwards.
TACTTCCAATCAAGTAAAAAAATATTATGTTGTTATTGTTATTATGGCTAATATTATTGTTATTTTTGTTGTTGTTATTATTTTTTTTTTAATTTTATATTTATTTTACACTGATAAAGACATTTTCACTGAATCAAGCTCATCTACATTCAAGGAAATGAATTAGAAAGAAGTCTTTTTGTCGGCAAGAGACTGAGACTTTCAGTAATGATATTTATTAGTGACATGATAAAAATATTAAAGCACGCATTGTGTTCTGAAAATATAATTTTGTGTAACATTTGTATAGAGAAATGGTAAAATATGTTTTTTTCCTGCCTTTGAAAATGGCAGTATTCTCATATTCCTTTCTGTACTGTATATATTTTCTCCACTTGCTCTTTATTGCAGAACTTATTTACGCATATGGTATATGCTCGCTTGTTCATCTTTGACGGGCTATAAACAATACATAAATAGTATACCGGTCGATACTTGTTTCAATTATATAGCTCTCACAGTCTTGTAGGCGACAGTGGTCACATACAATGGATATGGGACGAGTATCAAACCATAATCCTGCTATCACTTATAAACTAGCACAATAATTATAATTACAAGAATTAGTAACTTTAGCTAAAGTTGGAAAAAGGTAATAAAATCAAAATGAAACAAAGTCTTAAGACTATTTATGTAGCTCAAATATCGCACTTTATTTACAAAAAACTGTCCAAATGGCGACAATAGTCACAATTTCAGACATTTTTGTCGCAAAATTTCTACGTTATTTCATTAGCCCAAACTGTGACAAGTCACCGAATCTGGCAAGCTTGTAGCAAGTACCATATTCTGGAGTATATAGGCAGCTTTATGTAACAGCGTTTGTACCTAGATCGTTCCTCGTAACTTGACGATGACGTGTGAATAGAATCAGCTATATAGGTACACACTAATCACTAATCAGTCAAAACAACACAGCAGCAGACAGCAGGGGAACTAAGATGGAGAAGTGTTCAGCTGCTCCGTCGTAATGCACTTCTGTACAGCGTGCATGTTACTCTAGCATGCACCATAAAATATAAATAACACAACTCATCGGCACAAAAATTAAGGAGTTGAGTGAATGTCATAAACTTTTTGGTATTGTAGTGTAGTAGGTTAATCAGTTTGACAAGTGTAGCATACTGTAATTTTTAGCACACGTGCTCTACTGTTTAAATCTATTACTGATACAGTGCAGATATTTTAATGTGTGTAGCTGAGTGTTGTACAGTTAGTTTCAAATGTTTACCGCAATAAAACAAGAGCATCCATAAAAATACTTTTTTGATAAGAAACTTAATTGTAGAGAGTTGTTGACTTCGTTATAAACTGTTACGTATGTATGTGTTCCTAGTGGCAAACGTCGATAATTTGTGCATGCTCTAAATCAAGTTAGTTAAAAAAAGACAATTACAGCTAGTCGAAACTGCAACATTTATGCCATTTTTAACCACAGACCACAGTTCTTTACTTCTCGACAAGGTCGCTACGCTGATTAGATCTACTAATAACCTGTATTGGGCTTCGATAGTAAAACCACAGTTTAAATTAAGCAGACACTGACAATCAGACATTATAAATGAAATTTAAATGTAAAATTTCTTGAAGTTTTGAAATTAAAATTGAAGTCAGGTGTAGTGCGTCAGCGGAAAAACACAAGAACAGTCTCTCTCTCGTTTGGGGTGGTTCGAAGAAGGGCGTCAAATGAAAGGAAAAGAATAACAAACCACATAATCCTATAACTGGTATATTCCGCACCGCCGTTAAAATACATTATACATAGTCACAGTCAACAATGCGCGTACTCGGTGAACCGTTATTTGTGCTAATGCACGCGAACAAAACAAATTTCACGTGAAACAGTAAATTAGTTGTAGTTCCAAATAAGGTCCTTTCCTTGGAAAACTATTTCCAAGCTAAAATCAAAGTTCTGACCACGTAGCTGCAATGCCAGGCCCGCAACTCCGAGTTGCGTCCATTCTCCTTCACTCCTCATACAATAATGGCCGCCTCTCCCGGTCCCGCAGTGCTTCCATGGCCACCGGAAGTCAACGTGCACAAAATGGCTGTGTACCTCGTGATTACAAACACCACTAAGATGTATGCCCAGGCTACAGTTGAACAATATTTTCAGATAAACATTTCTTAAAATTACGTTTAAACACAAAGGGCATTATCTTAATTATTCAAACATATTACTCATCATTCATAAATAAAAAATAATAACTATGTTTTGTGCCTTCCATCGGCACCTACTTTAAATTACTTAAATAATTTCTGGACATGATTCTAACATTAGATACAGGTAACAACATTACAATGCCTGACTTGGCCCACCGATAGTCACAATTACTCTAAGCCTAGTTTATGATTGAAAGAAGTCCTTGCTTGTTGACCCTTTGGCACGATCTTAGCACCATGAAGTAGCATAAAAGTTCAAGGTCATATACTGATATCACAAGAATTGAACAGGTACAATATTACACAAACCAAAGTGCTAAAAGACATATATTCACAAAACCGAGCTTAATAAATGCAGGTTGCTTGCTTCTAAAATAAGTTAATAATGTTAATGTAAAACAACAAGGATGATATCACTTCCTCAATGACACTGAATCAGTCGTAGACCGGGACCAATCTCACACTACCGGGCGACTTGTCAACCTAAACCACAGATAGTTGGTGGCAAACACTGTACCCCAGACTTAGCATATCAGAGGTAGTTATGGCACACACCAGATAAATTTTTAAACTAACACCATTAAACAAAGTACTAATTATTACTATGGCCCAAAGAAATATTAAGTTGTTATACTCGTCATATAGAAAAAAAAAGAACAAATTTGGAATAGGGCAGGATGGCAAAGTACCTCACACAGGGAAGGAGATAGTCTCTCCCCGTTGCTTTATAACTATGTTGTAGATAAAGTCATAAGGGAATGGAGAATATCACTAGGAGAAAGCCAAATCAATGAAGGAGTTAGATTAGGTAACAAAAGAGATGACCTACAAGTATACTTTTCTATTTCTATCATTTTCAGATGACCTAGCTATTTTATCAGACTCAGTGGAGCGAGTGAGAGATTTTGGTCAGTGCTTAACATTGAGGTCCTTAGCACTGGTGAAGGGTGACATGAGGTGAGTATGGAGCAGCGCCGGAATGAAAGTATGGGGGAAATCGGAGATCCGCAGAAAACCCACCGACCAACAGCATCGTCCGGCATGATTCCAACATGCAAAAATCTATGGACGACATCGCCAGGAATCGAACCTGGATCGCCTTGGTGGGAGGCAGATGGTCTGACCATCCGGCCACTGTTGTCCCCAGGCTCAATGGAAACAGCCTCTAAGATGTATCATAGAGTTGCTGAAAGAACAAGCTGATAAAGCTGTCCTACAAATATCTTGTGAGAAAACCTGATATATGACGACGTTAATGCATTTTGAAAAGAAAGCTAATAAAGCAAGAGTGAATATGATAAAAACTTAGAATGTATGTAATAAGAAATTAATATTATTCAATGCTAAACTTAGGCACTACTCCACAATAATTAGCCTGGAAGCATTTTATGCAGTAGAATATTTAACTGTAAACACGAAGGTGATGTTGAATGCACTGCAATTACAGAATGTAAAATACCACGGAAAATTTTGGAACTAGTTAAAGAGCTAACACAAAACAGAAGTCTTCATAATAGTGGACTTTATACACATACTAGCGAGCAGTTCTCACAGCATTCTCTGCGAGTACTATGCACTTGTAACAGCTAATATATCTATTTTTATTGAAGGACCTCTTTAAACACCAGATTATTAGTTTGTCCATCAAGTGCCGCCAAGCTGCAGATTGAACTTACTCTGCAGCAGGGTATGTAGCTACAACTGCCCATGTGAAAAACTGTCCTGAGTCTATCCCTGCTTGTCTTAACAACTGCACTGGGCATTATATATAGTCATAGCAAAACAGTCCTTGAATGTGAATGAATATTTGGATGGTTTGAGTAGTCTATGTGGTATGTTGATTGATCTACCTCAAGCACGACCATTGATGACTGCTCTCAATATGTACGTTGAAAATTCAATAAAACTATGTAAATTATTAATTCCCTGGGCACATAGAGGTTGTACAGCAATGTGTAACAATATACAAAATTGCAGACTGTTAACTTTTGTATTAATTATTTCTAGAGATTGCGATAAATCATGGAAAAACTTGTCTATTTTTAGGTTTCAAAGTACTGCTAGCTTTGTGAAAAAATTACTATATTTGACAGAACTGGTGAGAATTCTGCTAATGTTAAATTTGAGATGTAATTTGTCTGTAGACAACTCAACTACGCCATGTTAGATATTTACCTTCCAATCATGTATGTTACAAGATGCAGCTGAGTTTTCAAGGTGTTGTCACAAAATATTTTCACGATATTGCACCACACCTATGCTTTATTTGCTTTTATGGATTGTCTGTTTTGAAAGGTTTACAACTAAGTTCCCC
>PNEQ01004579.1:0-26039 GCA_003012365.1 Medauroidea extradentata | reverse complement strand
TCTTGAAGTCCCTATCTTAGACATTTGCATACTTATAGAATTGAAATCAAAATCACGATGATAGCCCATTTGGTTTGACCTGTATAGAAGGTTAATTTAAAACGTATTTCCGCCCTTTTTACTCCTTAGTAGTCTAATTTTAAACATCATAAAACTACTTTTTTTGGTAAGCATCATTTTGAAGCCTAAGCAACTCTCTATTGTGGTGGGTCTTAAAGGTAGAGATAATGACCTGAAAACACATTCCTAGCCTTTTCAGCACCTTAAGGCTTGAATTTTGTAAAATACCTGAATTTGGCTAATATGCATTTTATGATGTCACGCTGAAGTGAAAATCATGACAATAAGCTGTCCAGTTCGAGCTATATTTATGATTCTGCGAAAACACATTTCACCTCTTTTGACCCCATTAGGAGAACTCGCACAAAAAATTTCAAGTTTGTAGGTCCAGCAGTTTGCGCTGCATATTGATGAGTCAGTCAGTGAACCCTTGTATATGGTTAAGAACAGAAGAATACCTTTCCTGGGCAACATCCAAAGGATTAATCGTAACTGACTGACGGTTCACTAATTTCAGTAAATTTGATGCATGCTCACAGTGTCTGATACTGTGAAGACGCTGCCTCATCCTGCCCTTTCCATTTTCCTTTACCCTACATTAATCCTACTCACCCTAGTGGATCCCAGAATGTGCCAGTGCACTCAAGTTGACGCCAAGTATTTATAAACCCCGGTGAATCTTTCCTCAATTAACCTTTCACTTCAACAAATCTCAGGCAAGGAAATATATGCTACAATGAGACCCCTAGAGCCATCTGGAATAATGCTATCTACAGCACAGAGGAGAACAATGAGAGAGAGTGATCTATTACCTTTGTGGCCAAGCAGGCTCTCATTAGGCAAGCGGCCGGACCATTACTGCAGATAACCCTGTAGAGGGTATGTAAAAAATAATAAGAGCCTCAGAAATCAGTTGTCGAGAGTTGCAACGTGAGCCATCAACCGCTGCTACAGCAGTTTTAATTTATAGGGTTGCAGCTCTGTTTACCAATGAACTTATCTACCAGAACACCATAAAACGCTCGGCTAGGAAGACCAGTTACAGACGGACACCTCCTAAGCGCCCCTAACGTCCGTGAGCGCCCTACACTAGCCAGCTGCTCAGCTAACTGTGCCTACAAGCCAGTTTCCAAAATGTCAAGATGTGTTCTCCAGACTTTCCCCACAGGTACTAGTACTTTGCTGCCTTTACTGCAGACACGCCCTTCAGGCCAGACCGGCATTCTGCCATTAAACCAAGCATCTACGACCGTACCTATTTTTTTCTTTCATCTACCTTATTAATTGGCTTCCACATTTACCCTACCCCTTCCTTAAGGATCCTGTATCCTGATATCTCTTCGGCTCGCCCCAGGAGTTTGTTTCAGTCTGCCTTAGATACGTTGACATCTTGGAGGAGGCACCTAACCGTGCATTTCCTTGACCTTTTTAACACTCTCTAGAGGCGGTACCCCGTTCGTGCACCTCCAGGCAGTGACCAGGTGTATTTGTCTTTTATTGGAGAGAAAGGTGGATAACAGGCACAGGGAAATGCAGAGGCTCACTTGTAGTGTTCCTGTACTAGTTCGCCTATCCCAACGCCATCACTAAAGCTCCGCCGCCGAAAGGCCTTACGCACCATACTGGCGATCCAAGGAGATAACAGATAGTCTAACCCTTTCTCAACAATACCATTCTCCTGTACCTTCACCCCTATCATATTAGGCTATGCCGAAACATCCTAGCAGGAAATCAAAAGTCAAACAAGAGTTTGCTGTGCCAGTACACAAGGCACTTGAGGTCAGGGACCATGAGAGCCAGAGAGAGTTGGCTGCTACTGCCAGAAGAGGCATTCCTCTCAATGGCCTTGTGATTGTGTGACAAGTCCTACAGTCTGCCAACTATCTATCTGCCTCTCCTTCTTCCTGCATCTCCCCAGATCCTGTCTCAATCCTTCCCTCACCCACCACCAAACTTCCAACACAACTTCCAACCTCAGCACCTACGTGCATTTCTGCTCGGGGGATTAACACCCCTGTTGTTGTGCCTTCGTACTCTCCTCCTAGCCCACCTGTGGCCACTGTTGGAACTTCACTTCTCCACCCTCTCTCTGTCTCCTCGGGGAAAACACAGCCTCCTGTGCAGTACTAAGTTTCACACACTACACAACTTGAGTCGGGAATAGTCTGACGAGGGATATGGAACAGTGACGACGGAAGCTGGTCGGCACTGGAGTTTAGTGACCTGCCAAGAATGACTGCCACTCAGAAAGTTATTGTAAGATTTCAAAGGTTTCTGTGAAAAACCCAAGAAGAATATTGGAGCCACTTTGACAGAAGAAAGAAGAGAGAAACATTGAGAAAGGATGGAAGAAATGTAGAAGAAAGTAAAGGTGAAACAGTAGAAATAAACATAGTCCTTGGTGGCTCATATGTAAAAAAAAAATTAGTTATGATCTGTGCGCCTAATAAAATACGCCTTCAATTGAGAGTAGTTAGACCAAGATCAGTGATGTTTTTAGTCAGTGTTGTAGTATTGTTAAAAAGTTAGGTAGTAGTATATGTAGTAAGTGCTGGGGATAACCCTCTAATGTCAATAATCTGTGTGCGGATATTTGAGAGTTGAATGCAGTCATAAAAAGATGGGTAACATAGAGCATTCATGTAGTTATCCCGTACCATTTTGTATTCGCTAAGGTTGGTGATAATATCATAGCATGTGTGTTAACAACTAATGGTATCATTCCATCTGCCAGTCACATCTGTTATACCGGTCAGTTAATTGAGAGCATGATCATTGTCGAGTTTACTGCGGTAACCATCAACCACACTACCATCAAGTGATACAATCTGACATGATAGGACACTTCGTCATCCAATGTTGTAATGTTTGTATGATACACATGGCATGTTTCCTCTTTTTTCAATTACAGTCAACTGGGGTTACTTGGGACTGCAGGAAAACTTGGGACATTTTTTCAGGAATTTTTATTTCATATGGTGTAGCTGTGAATGAAGAAATCATGCTAACTATTCAAGTAACATATATCCGATAATGGTTCCTTGTATTTCTCCTTACTCTTTCTGCTGTTGTGTGTAAAATAAAAATTCTAGAAAAAGTGTCCCAAGTTATCCTGCAGTCCCAAGTAACCCCAGTCGACGGTACGGTACATTATTTTACATCCTGTAGATCATGGATATGTTGTACTTTTTTCATTATGCTATAATAAAACAACATTCATAAATTGAAGGCCTCGGGAGTACATAATGATAACCATCATTCCTGTAGTTTTCAGCTTATGTGTAATAAAGTGTGTAAAATCTGGACAAAAGCTTTTCATAAATTTATAATTTATTATGTGGTTTAAAATTAACTACCAACGTATTTCGTAATTAAGTATTTCTTTTAAATTTAAGGATAGAAATTGTTTACATCGGCTGTCTTCAGTTATTATGTGAAAAATGTTTACAATTCCTATTTTCTTGCGGTTTCAAATAATTGCAGCAGTTCTTTTCTTTACAAGTGATGACCTTGACAAGGTGATTCAACTGCATATACAGTACTTTGTTTGCTGTGCAAATGTACGAGGAGCTAGTGACATAAATGGTAGGTGTGTGTCATGTAGGAGGTAATATGTGCTGTTGGTGAGTGGTAGTCTAGAGTATGTGTGTGTGTTGTAGGTTGTGATAGACACAATGTTCCTGTGTAAGTGCGAGGCCAAGCGATTGTACGGCGACAACTGGGAGGCGGCCTGCCGACGTAACAAAGAGACCACCGAGCAAGCTACGCCCATCAACGTGTAGCGTACAGTAGGGTGAGGTGTTACATAACATAGACTGCATTGTGCCATGTGCTGATATGAGCTGCAGTGTGCTTGGCTGTGGATGTTATGTGTCCGCAAGTCTTCTTTGCTAACAGCAGGGTTATAAATACCGTAGTGTTTTCACATTATGCACTGCTTATAAGATTGAGTTGCAAATCACATTACCTGGAATAAGAGTGCTGTGTTAAGCACAGTAACTTAAAAACATTTTGTTCTTAATTTTTTTTAGGAATATTTTCTGATCATAGTTGTGTTCAATAAACAGTCATGTGAAATAGAATAAGCATCAATTAAATTTGTTGTATTTTGAGAACAATGAAGGACAAGATTGTGTTATTACAAACACGTGGTATCTTGAATCTGTAATTTACTTTCTTGAAGAAGACTACAGTAGCTACAAAAATATTAAATTACTCACAGACTGTTACTTCAAAACAAGAACATACCAAACAGATAGACGACACATATTTCTTGCGTAAGTACGCAGTCACACAATAAATATGTGTTGTTGTTTGTAAGAACCAGTGTCTGAGTACTTTAAAAATTTTCTAGTTACAAATAGATTGCCTAGCAGTCAGTCTTCATCACATTACTTTTCTTGACGGTGAGCACTGCCCATGTAGTTTTCTTGGGTCGTCAGTTGTATGTACCGTACTTAAATTGCTAATTTGTATCAAGAAAGGTGTTATAATATGCTGCAAGTAAATGTACAAATGTTTGAGGACCAATTGAAACATCTGTTGTTGGTGGCAACAGCATCTTCATGAAATGTAGATTAGCAAAACATTTTTGCGGCACCGTGTTGTGTGTTTCTGAAATATTCTGTACATTTACGTAAATAACACAGCGATGTTAGCAGAGTATTAATGTTGCTGCTTTCTGTGACCTGAATAATTGTAATATTTTAGATGTTTCATTTGATAAAAAAAGTGGTGCAATTTTCCCTTCAGTTTTAAAGATTGTTGTTGTATGTCGCCAAGTACGTACTGTACTGGAAACATAATTAAGATGTTTTTTGTACAAGTTAGTAGTATACTGTTCAGTATATTTTCTCGTCTACTTTTGTACTGAATTGTTGAGCAGCTTGTAAGTTTTAAGTACTCCTTGTTGATGCTTCAGATATATTTACCTGTTCATGTTTTTTGCATGTTTCCATGTTATTCATATAGAAACCCCTAAAAATGGTGGCACACAAAGAAAGATTTTTCTAAATATAATCACTTGAGTACAGATGTCAGAGCAAACACATTATGTGATTTATTTTACTGTAAATTTAATTGTGAAATTAAATTCTCTGTAGTAGGTTACATGCATATAAATATAGCACAGTACCATGTTTTATGTGCTATGCTGTTGCCATGTTTGCATATCTTAGGTTGTTACAACAGTTCTGTAGGTGTTAAGGAGTGTCCCGACATAAATGAGATGTGAACATTGGCCGGCGGACGTACACTTGAAGCGACAGTCTGAGAAGGAACACTGAGGGTGGAAACCAAGGAGTATCATTGACCGGTGGGGAGTACCTGCGAGTATAGAAGAGAACAAGCTTCCTCTTCGTTTGGTTTTCCCACAAAAAAAAAAAAAGTTTCTAAAGGGTTTTATTACATATATGTATTCCCAAAGGATGCATCTAGGGTACTATAGTTAAATTATTTGTTCACTTGAAGGATATTTGTTATAAATAAATGGTGCTGTATTACAATATTTCACCGAAATCCAATTTTTTTAACAATCGTATTGATATGCCAGTATTAGACTTCAACTAATGTAATAGAGATAATGCTTTTGTTTTTGGTTTAAAAACATTTTTTGTCGTAGGTATATTACCCTTTGAGAAATTAGAATACAGATCATCCTGAGATGGTGCTAATTTATTAAGTAGGGACACTCCTTAAGGGGTTTTGTGTGATGGATGTTGTCTGTAAAACTTGAGATGCAGTTGGAGTAACGGATCCCATTATCAACAAACATAAAAGTCAGTTTGCTAATTTTGAGTATGTATTTAATATTCACCTATATCAAGTTAATTATGTTCTAATAACTCTATTTAATTAAACTTCTCATTACAGTACTTGCATTAGAAGCTTGCCTACCTGGAGCTCTTTGGAAGCTCAGAGATAAGGGCTACGCTGGCAAGCACACGTAGCGTCCCACTGCTCTTATACACAATGTGCTGAATGGGCACATTACGTTTCTGTTGCATCATTAGAACTGTGCGGCTTACAAAGTGGCAAGACTGTCATTTTATAGTCAGGAAATCTGCAGCAAACTTTGTATGACCCTTGGCCAGTTTTGTATCAAACTGGGTAGGAGATGTGCAACTGATTAGGGAAAAAAAATTTAAAATTTAAGAGAGCCTGGAAAGAATGTTGTTGTTTAGATGGCCTCCTCTGAAATATGTTGACTTTTCATAGTATAAGAGTGTGTTGGGATTGTACGTAACAGTTGCACAGAAACAAATGCATATTTCTAATCCATTGCAATAGTATTCAACAGCCGAGTAGGTAGTAGACAGGCGTCTTGTTAATTTTACTCTACTTGTCACCTTTATTATCAGTTAATTGAGTGACAGTACAAAACAAAGGGAATTGATGTGCACTTCCATAGTTTGCAGCTAACGGTAATGTGTGTATGAAATTAAGGTCATGCTAGAAGTTTCATTTGAATGTATAATTCAATACACAGTTGGTCTATTTGGTTGAAGTTCTGTACGTATTCCAACATGTAACACTTGGTAGTATAATGTTTCTAATGTTGCCTGTACACTACTTATAGACAATAACAGACCACTGAGAAATGTATGTCTTCCATTGAGATTACTGTTCTGGGGTATTGTACTGTAGGTACATGATTTCTTTGAAATCAGTATACTAGCTGCAATACTCACTTGAGATTGTGTTCTGTCTCGTAAACACAACATATTACTATGTACCGTTGTGTGATCACATTCATTCCAGAACGAAAGCAACTGAAAAAACAAATAACTTAACGAGTCTGTCAAGAAGTATTTTATGTCTGATTCAACTATGTTGACAATACAAATATAGGCTATATAGACAGTACCGCAGTACCTTGATGAAGTTGGTTCTGAATTCTTTATATACGTACAGGTATTACGTATAGCAGGTGCTTCATGTAGTGAAGAATGAAGTTAATAATCTGAAGATAGGTAAGTTTCAGTTTCATTTGTTAGTTCTTAAACAGATTTAGTACAAGAATCATTCGATTGCTGTATTAATTGTATGTTTTAAATCACATTTTTATATGAATTTAAATAAATCAGTTTAAAAATTAGGATGGAAAACATAGAAAAATGTAACTGACAAAATTAAGAGAATTTTTGATGGTTCTTTACTGTAATAGAAATCTTGTTGCTGAAAATTATACCATATTTAATTTGTTAAGGATAGCTCAATGACTAGATTTTGTCTAAATGTACACAAAATACTGAAATAACACACATACAGATAATGTATGTCAGTGCCTATGTAGTTGGTACTTAACATAATTTAATTTGTTTCTACTTGTTTATTTCCTCAAGTCTTTACACAAACAATTTGAAATAAAAGTAAAGTTTTTCCCCTGTACCTAGGTATTACGAAACCAGGGCCACCCAGTGTTAACTGCATAGTGTCTGGAGTGACGGACTCTAAGGCTAGGTAGCTGGTTTGTGCAGATATCTCGAGATTGGTGAGAACTACGTACATACTCGGAGCAAATAAATGGCTGTGGTGCATGCTTGTACAGGATACTAGACGCGCACAGTAGTAAGTGACTGCCTTATGTTACCTGCTGTTGGGAGAGACATGAAGGGGGTTATTTGCAGCAGTTTTATCTAGGGTACATTATTCCTGCGACTGGACTGGGAGTCAGGGAGTTGGGATTAGTGAGATCTAGGGAATAAAAATGTCTAATGTTGGTGTCACGGTTATGGTTTATTGGTTTCCCAGAATAATACTCTCATTTGCAGCCTGAACTAGTCGGATGTAAGTAAGACTAGACCATTGCAACCAGGCATGTAAGAGTTCTGTAGAACTGTGAGCTAAGCTCCTTTAGTACAGCTAACAACCAACACACACTGAACTGTCAGGAACGGGAAGGAGTGCGACACAACTCTCGGAGCACCACTATGCAACAATGTTCATACTTGCCAACTGAGGGGTGAGAGAGTTGAGCAAGGGATGTGGGTCAGAGGCTAAGATATCATCTCTGTAGCGCAACCTGTACAAAGTGTCCACGAGGTGGTTCGAGTCCACCCTACCATTGTCAAGGCAACAAGTGTCTTTCTCCAGTCTTGAAGACCTACACATTGTCTCGCATGAAGGTTGGCTAGCATGATGCATCATGGGAAGGAGAGATGTAATACTCCCCGTGCTATACTCCTCCATACTATAAGTGGTATCACAATATTGCAGCTGGAAGAACATCACCTTCAGTCTTTGTTTCTAACATACAATTGATGTACCATTTTTGTTGGACAGACATGTCAGTGCCGAGCTATGCTCCATGAGTAACGTAAGTTATAAGTGTTTCACAACTACGGTATATTTACTGTAGTTCTTTCAGTTAAAGATGAAGTTGTGTCTGATTGTTGCTTTAATTTTGTTTAATGACAGTGTATGTGAAATATTGTCAAGACAGAGATAAATACTTTTTTCACATTGTGCCATATATATATTTGAATCCACCATGTTAGGGGTTACTATATTTGAAATTTACAAATTTTTTATGAAATTAACAGAGATTTGAGAAAGTTGTTTATCTTTCACAATTGAAGATACAGTATGAATTTTATGACTCTTATCTTCCTTTCCTGTTATACTACAAACATACTAAGTAGTACATATATATTTTTGATAAAAATATTTATATGCTATTGTGCCATTGTGTCTGCACCCATTTAAGCAATCACATTTTGTTAACAAAATTGTTTACGTTATTGAATGTTTACAAATTGAAAATTGTGTTACTATGTACATTCCATAGTGCAGGTGTATAATACATATTGCTTTTTTGCTAAATTCAGTGAAATGTTGTAATATTCAAGATGAAGTATGTAAAATAAAGTTTGTGTGTTGATAAAGGAGTGTAGTTTTTCTTTTTCACTCAAGAAGTCGTACTCAAGTGCTTTAAGGCACACATCTCAAGATGGAAACCAAACTGGGTAGCAGGACAGGGTCTGAAGTACAATCAGCGCTACGTCACTCTTTGACTGGCAACAAACACTGCGTGGATAGATGTTTCCAAACTGGCAGATTCATGTTCCAACAAGTGCAGCGTAAATGTTGTGAGGGCAGTTGCCATGCTGGTGCTGTCTCTGTCAGACTGTGATAGTATCACATCGACACAACTGCCACCTTTAATACTGTACTGGACATACAGGAAGTCTACTACAGTTAACTCCCAATTCAATGACCCTTCACTGTTCCCGAGAATAGGGTCGTTATTAGAATTTTTACCAATTTTCGGCGATCCCCGACCTGTAAAATGTGTAAATTTACCGGTTTTTATCATTGAATCGGCGTTCACTCGTCTTTGGCACAAAAGTGACGTGTTTTTATAAAGAGACACACGTTTATTTCGAAAAGCAAAAGCATTATTGTAAAAACTATGCCATAGGTGGATCTACGACCTTTGTTTAGTTCAATGTAAATCATAAACGATGCCAATAACATAAATTCTTGCGTCTGCAACATCCATTTTTGGATGTTATTACCGCAATAAAGTTTATTGAAATAGTAATATTATTGAATAGAGTGAAGTATTTTGAATAAATAGACACACTTAAAGCATATATATGACCTTGCTTTGGCTCAAAATTAAGCAAAAAACTCGTCGGCAATATATATTTTTGCGGCCGCAGCAACCGTTTTTGGAAGTTATTTGCAAGAATACCGCAATAAAGTATATTGAAATAGTTGTGAAAAGAATAATGATTTATAAACTATACTGTGTATACATCATTAAATGACATGATAGTAATTTTATTTACCTACTAATAGCATTTAGTTAACAAAATGGAAAACATAATAAAGCTTAAATAAACACAACGTATAATCATAATATCACAGGTACAAAGACAGACTACCTTATCCAAGGGCACAAGAAATCAGTGACAAAAAATTTACGGCTCTCACATGATGAAAAAGAGGTGAGCGAACTGCCTCATTGGAATGGTAGGCTGGTGGATTGGAAGAGGCGGGCGGGTAGCCGACCGGCCGGTGGATGGGAAGGGGCATTCGGGCCCGCCGGCTGGCCGTCAAGGGGTAGCAACGTATATTTTTAGAACACACATACAGTGTGCAGCAGTACAGTTTTCGAGAAATAACTGCAACCATCTGCAGCCATAATAAATGCAAACATTTTTTGTGCAATTTTCTTTGATTTTTTTTTAAAGCAAATTATTTTTAATTTTCCACGGTTCCTGGAAAAAGGGTTATTACTTCGGGGTTATTCTCGGGGTCGTATAATCGAGAGTTGACTACTTTGTATTCCAGTGTACCCTGTGCACACCTATTTGCTAGGTACTTATGCCCTTTCAAATGGCAACATGACTAGATAATTTGTGTACCCTCCGAAACGGATTACATTGTTTAAAAAATACATTGTCAAATAGTCCAAACTATGTCACTTGTACCACTTTGTAGCGCAGTTGTTTGCTCGGCTGATGAAATCTGCTGAAAACTGGACGTCTTTTTATTGTGCTCTTTGTTCCTTTTGCTTGGTGTGCTAACAAATAGTCAGCTAAAAAGTTTTGCCAAATGGTTTTTATTTTTTCTATCAACTTCACTTTATCAAACTCGTTATTATTTATTTCAGTAATAAGAGAATAGCCAACTGACAGAGTGTGAGTACGTTCTATGGGTTGGTGACACTCCAGACAGCTGCCAGATGCACTGTTGCCAAATATCCCGTCCCAACTACTGCTCTGTGTTGTGCACCCATGCAAGATGCACACCTCACTTTCAGTGGTGCTACTTTCGGGAGAAAAAAGTAGTGAAAATTGACGCATGCTCACAGCGTCCAGTGCTGTGAAGCTGCCACCTCATCCTGCCCATTCTGTATTCCTACTCATGTTAATACCGTTGACCCTAGTTATTACCGCACACGTAAGTGCACTCTACCCTGACACCAAGTATTTTAAAACCTTCCATAAACCTTCCTTAGTTATTCTTTCGCTCCCTAAACCAAGGGCAACAATGATCTCCATATAATTTTTTACGAGACATCTTGTCACCTGTAAGCATGCCACCCACAGCACAGAGAAGACAGTAGGAGAGGGAGGAATCACCTCTCGCGTCTGTGCCATCTCTCATTAGGTGAGTGGCCGACCAATCATCGCAGACCACCCCAAAGAGGATTCAAAAGAGAGAGACCACAAGCTGCCGAAGTCAGTCACAGCCCAGCTGCCACTCAGTTTGTGATCCATTTGCAACTCAGTCAGTTAACAATTTCAATTGCAACTCCCAAAAATAGTAATTGTTACTGCTATGGTTCAGTATCTGCTGCTGCAGATTTCTCTACCCCAGCGTACCTGAAGCTACAGCTCCAGGCTAGGAAGACCAGCGACTGCCGGACACCTTCCAGAAGTGCCCCTCATGACCGTGAGCATCTTCGCAGCCAGCTGTTATGCCACACCACGCCATCTACGAGCCAGTTCTTGAGACGACGAGACCTGCATCTACGACTCTCCCCACGGGAACTGTGCTCTGCAGCCTTCTTTCCTACACTCACTTCAGGCTTCTTGGGCACAGGGTGTTACGCCAATAAATAACGTCCAATCCTCACCATACTCTTTCACTTTCTCTAACCTGTCATCCCCTTTGTTGGCTATCCCGTTTTCCCTATACCTTTCTATTCTGCTTTAGTGACCCAGCATCCTCTCGGATTGCCTTAAGTATTCTAACGTCTGAGAGGAGATATAAGCCGTGCGCCTCTCAGGTTTTCAACAACACTTGCTGGAGTTGGCACAGCTACTGTGCACTTCCCGAGCAGTGACGGGTTTTGCCTTTTGATTGGCAGAGTTGAAAAACAGGCTTAAGGACATAATGAGGCGCACTTCCAATGCTCCTCTACAAGTCCACCTACCCAGCGCCAACAATAGTTACGCCGCACCATGGCTTTTATGTCATACCGAAGATCCTAGGGGATACCATCTACTGCCACTGCTCAACAAAACTGCCCATTCATTTCTTATCTGAGCTAAAGTTAGGCTATGCCTAGACATCCAGGAAGGAAGCTGATGGCTAGGCAGGAGTTTGCCAAACTTGTTTGGAAGGCACTGGAGGTTAGGGTACTGGATTCAGGAGGAAGTGGCACCCCACTTAACGGCCACTCCATAGTTCGGTTGGGCTTGCAATCACCCAGCGAGTCCGCTTTCCTTCTCATCCCCTCCTCCACCGAGGCTCCTGTCACAACTCCAGCCTCACCCAGTGTCCACCCTCCGATGCAACTCCCTACCTCCGCACCGTCATACTCTTCTGTCCGGGGATAAACACCCCTATTGTTGCAACTTCCTCCTATCCTTCTTCGGTTTCACCTGCTACGGAAACACAGCCTCCAGTGCAGCACTAGTTTTCCACACTGCAATGTGGGGAGAGTCCGACGAGGGAGAGGGTGGACGTCGCTCCTGGAGGCAGCTCAAGTCTCCCAGGGTAAGGATCCTGCCACGCTACCCCTGCGCCCTCGCCAACAGACTACCCAGGCATCTGCATCAAGTGATTTGACACCAACTGCAGGGCCTAGTTGTGAAGACATCAAGTAGCTGCGAGACAGCACTAGAGAAGGACCACAGGAAACCCCTGAGAACACACCTATCACTTGAAGAATTGCAGAGAAAATCTCCTGGCGCCCTACAATCCTGATACCGCCAAGATGGTAATTGTCAACATCTGTAGTACACCCGACTGCCCTGGAGAATGGAAACGTGAACGTCACACAGAATGCGCTCAATGCGGGTGCACCTACCACTGCGCATGCCTAGGCTGGGCAGAAGAGGACTGAGACAGAAGAACTGGAATATTGATGCCATACCTGCCGCATAAGACGTGAGGTGTGACCATCCCGAATGTCTGGGTGAAGGCCACCACAGGGTCACCTGTTCCTTCTGTCATCGGAACTTCCACTACGTATACCTGTGATGGGCAGACCACCCAAGAAACACTGAAGGACTTTACTTCTGCTGCCACACCTGCAGAGAGGGAGTTCGACAGGGAACCACCTTAGATATCTTATTCCAAGAAAAAGGCTCGCAGCTTGTTAACCAAACTTTGCCAACAGAATATGCAGGGAAACCTCATGAGAATCCTCAACAATTCCTTGACGCCTACAAACAAGAGTTCAGGCGCACCAAATTGTCTACCTCTGCATGGCTAGCTAAGGCCAAGTTAGAGCTAGAAGGGGAAGCCCAGAAATAGTGGAAGAAATATGGCGAATTCATCGTCACCTGGGACCAATTCTCCACCTGTCTCCAAGCACATTTCTCTGGCAAAGCAGCAATGGGTAAGTTGACCGAAGAGCTAGTCACCCAATATCAGAAACCCGGGGAGGAAGCAGAGACGTTCATCTGCCGGAAAGTGATCTACTACAGCATCTACAGCTAAACCACACCGAAGAGCAGGCCATCGAGATTATTATTTTGAGGTTACAACCAGAAATCAAACACCACTTCACGAACCTGATGCCTATCTCAATCAAAGACCTCGTGCACCAAGAAAAAGCATCAAGAAGCAAGATGTGGCCAATGAGAAACAAGTGAGAAGCGCCATCAGGGCATTTCACAAAGAGGTCGCACCAGCTAGGTTCGAGAGAAGACCAGTGTGCCACCGCCACCACCTGCCAAAGTGCTGGCACTGCTTGGAATTCCACTTCCATAAAGACTGCAAGCTCTATCAAGCCAAGCAATGAGAGGCCAGAGCAAGAGGTAGTAAGGACCAATTCAAGTTCGAAGAAGCCAAGCCTCCGTCGGGAAACAGGGAAGTCGAAACAACAAGTAAGCCCCACACCTGGCTCACTTCCACAAGGGGATACACAAGTCACCACCTTAACCAAAACGGCCCAGGTCAATAACTACCACGGATCGCAATATACCTAGGAGACATTGAACGGATTGCAGTCCTAGATAGTGCTGCAACAGCCAACTTCATCCGTACTTCTCTGGTACGTGGAACGATCTCACCTAGAGAGGAACCAGTATGTATGTCACTGAAAGATGGGCAGGGAAAGTTCCTTACCGGTACAGACTGGAGACCAGGAGCTGGAAGTGATCTTCATTGCCGTTTAGAGGAGGTAATCCTGGGTCATCCATGGCTGGAGAACCAGACCGTCACAATCTGCAGCAGACAGGAAGGTATCTATTGGGAAACCCAGAGAACATCACCTGGAGACACCCAATAAGCGCTACCCTGCCAAACCATCAACCACCAAGCCAGACTCGAACAAGTGAATGACCTGGGAACAACCTTAACAAAAAGTGCCAGGTATTTGAATACGTACGATCCATCGGACAGACGACGACCATGGAGCATGAAATCACCCTTAACCACGAAGAAAGTGGTGTACAAGCCTGCTTTGCCCTGGTCAGCCAAACAAAAGGTTATCGAAACCCAGATTGCCGAAATGAAGCAACTGGGGATTATTCAGCCGACCCAATCAGCATACAACTCCAGAGTTGTAATTGCGCTGAAGAAAGATGGAACCTTGAGATTTTGCGTGATCTATCATGACATCAACTACAGTAGATAACACAGTCTGTGGCCCCACAAGACCTGCACATGGGTCATACTTTGAAGGCTTTTGGTTAGGCTAAAATCTTTAGCAAGCTGGATTTGTGCAGTGGCTACTGGCTAATTCCAGTTAAACCATACTCCAGGCAGTACACGGCATTCACTGCCCCCAACAGAGGGAAGTGGGAATTTACAGTAATGCCATTTGGGCTGAAAAACGCCCCAAGCTACCTTTTAACTAATTATGTCTGCCGAAGTGTTCACAGGATACTGCAGAAACTTTTGTCACTCCTACCTGGATGACATGATTATATTTTCCAACACATTGGAAGAGCACCTACAGCTGGTTTTAGAGAGATTCGAAATCTCACAAGCTCACCTGCAGACTCGACAAATGTCAGTTTGAAGCTACTAAAGTGAATTTCCTAGGTCACAGAATAACCCCTATGGAAAACTATCCCCAGGAGGAGAAGATCCGAGCCATCCAAGAGGCTCAGCCCCTACAGAACCGCAAGCAGCTGAGACGTTTCTCGGGGCTATGAAGTTGATTACGGAACTACGTCCCAAACTCTGCAGACATCCGACATGATTGTGGACAAGGACTTCTTCGGAAGAAAATTTCTCTTTTTACTGTGCAGAGTTTCAGTTGCTTTGGTTTATTTTGTATCAATAAAACTTTCTTAGCCAAATAAAGGACATTGATGCTGAGTCGGTGTTACAATTAACTTTTTTTTAATTTTTTTATACATGACACAATTTAGAAATAGACTCCGCACAAGTACCTTCAAAAATAGTAAAAAATAGTTTATTCAATTTCCATCCTATCATAACTTCAGTTTATTTTATTTTTTGCAGAGAAAGTTAAACAAAATGGCATAGCAACAGGCAAACATAACATGGTCACAGTACAGTCCAGTCTTCTAGCCAACTAACATCACACTTGACAACTCATTACAGTTAATTTGAATAATACATCTGCAGAACTTCCGACATGCATGAAAGGAACAATAGTTTAACTTGCACTGCATATTTCGTTTGTCCTTACTCTGCAATATTGTAAGCTTACTTAAACAAAGTACAAAAGCTAGCACCAAAGTAATATATTAATGTTAACAGTAATAGTTTTTTAATTATAGATAGGGTTACGAATTAATAGAATTCAAAAACATGTTAACATTACACATTCACAGATTTGACACACACAGAACTTATATATGCCAGTTATAACCTCCAGTGTTCCAGGAAAATCACAAGCTTTTAAAAAACACTGTTACAAAAAACAGCTCTTAAAAACATTAACAGTCCACAAATAATAAAACCCTGTTAAGTTTGTGACAGGACTGAAAAATTTAACTTCATAACCTGGAAAACTTCTTAAACAGGTCAAATTAATATTGTAAGCTATTCATTGACATGGTAAAAAATATTTAAACCTATTAAAGTGGACAACTTCTTAAAAGGGTTATACTATATTTTCATGTAGAAATGATAGGCTACTGTAATAAATTTATATTTACATTATTTTAATTTGCTACTCCTGCAAAAATACATTTACCCAGAAAACAATTGTGACAGTATCAACATAAAAACAACATTGTGATTGCTGTAGGCTCACAATTTTAATTTTTTTACAAGAAACATTTTGGTAGAAAATATTTTGTTTAAAAGTTAGAAGTGGCACAATTAGTATAAAGTGATTATAAAATGTATCTGTTCTAGTTTTAATTCTAAGTACTATTAATACTCCAGAGAAAGTTTTACAAGAGCAATAGTTACCACACTCTGTTTGGCACGTAAAATACAGTACAAAGCGGTGTAGTTCTGATCCATGTTACGTTCCTGAATGCGAGGTTGTTGTAACTGTCGCAAGTGGGAAGAGCAAGAGAAGTTGCAATTGGCCTGCAAGTTTTCTCAGGGATCTCCTCTTTCCTCGTCCTTACACCTTATCACTGCTCTGCTCCCCTTCCATATTACAACCTCCGTCCCTCTGGCCGGCCGGACGTTATACGTGTGTGTGTGTGTGTGCGTGTGTGCCAACCATACATTTATCCAGGCCGCCTCTCCTACGTGGTGAGATCCTATCTAAGGAAGGTCTTTCACCTTGCATACCATAGAGGGACATGACTAACTTTACCGGGCTGTTAAGTAATGGAAACAAGAACCCTTATATACGTAAAATCGAGAAGTTGGGAATGTAACATGGCTGGCTGCCAGTTAACTACCTACTGTGTACACCGTCGATGAATGCTTCGACACTGGCAGGATCCATGTCTGGGTAGATGCCATGTCCTAGGTTGGCAATGTAGTGCTGCTTCCCAAACTTGTCGACCATCGCTGTACCTTTCTGCTTGACAATGTCTCGGGAAGCATAGAGCGCACACGGGTCAAGGTTGCCCTGCAGTGTGACCCCAGGACCCACTGCATCTCGGGCGACCTTGGGGTCCACCGTCCAGTCCAGCCCCACCACCTCGTAGCCACAAGCACCCAGCTCCTTCAGGGCATAGTGTGCACCTTTAGCAAACACTGTCATGGGCACAGGGTCCACACCTCTGTTGCGCAACTCCGCTTTCACTCTGCTTGCGATCTCCCGAATGTACGGCAATGAAAACTCTAGGAAAGTGTCTGCACCGAGGTACTCTGCATTGGACTCGAAGACCTGCAGCAACTGCGCACCTGCCTCTACCTGCATCACGAGGTAGTCGACCACGACATCCGTGATGATCTGGAGAAGTCGCTTGCTGGCCTCCGGGTTACGATACAGCCACGCTTTTGCTTTGGATTGTGTTTTGGAACCTCCTCCTTCTATCATGTACGCCATCAATGTCCAAGGAGCACCGGAGAAACCTATCAGCGGTACCTTTCCATCCAACTTCTGCCGGACCAAAGTTATAGCTTCTGCAACGTACCCCAATTTCGCTTTCACGTCCACGGGTGCCTGTAGCTTCTCGATATCTTCCGGTACTACCAAAGGATCAGGCAATACTGGTCCTACGCCAGCCTTCATTTCGACCACCATCCCTAGGGCTTGCGGTATCACCAAAATGTCTGAAAATATGATGGCCGCATCTAGGTCGAACCTTCGGATGGGCTGGAGAGTGATTTCTGCCGCCAGCTGCGGAGTCTGGCAAATGGTGAAGAAGTCGTGCTTGGAGCGCAGTTCGCGGAATTCCGGGAGATACCGACCCGCTTGTCGCATGATCCACACCGGAACCTTATCGACCACCTCTCCCCGAGCTGCTCGCAGCAACCTGTCGTTCTTCAGGACTGGGAACTTCATTCTGTAACAATTACCATGCAGCTTAGCAATAAATATGTCAAACCACTGGTGGTGGGAAAAATTTTTGTTATAAGATATAATATAGACATGACAGCTTATGCGACTGCAGGACTTTTCAAGACTGCAAGAGACGTGCTATCTTTCAAAAGTACCAACCTGTCAAATTAGGTTTATGTAACACAAGCTAATTTAAATTTTAAGGGTGTTGCCTACCATCCTCTTTGCTCATGCCAAGACACTGGGGCAGCAGCACATCAACTAATGGTGCCAGGTTATTTTGAAAACTAACCTAATGCAAATGAAAGAATGCACCCAGATTTACAATACTTAACAGGTGAATAATCTTGATAAAATATGTTTCAAAATGTAGAATGTTTTACTGTATACAGAAATAAATGCTTTTTACTATCGCTGACGGAGACAATAAAAGGAACTCAAAAATAGCCCAGCTCCAGGAAAGCTGAATGCTATAGTACGAACTAGTTACAATTTTCCAAATCTTTACTGTAGTTTGGCTCTACTTATTTTAAATGTACTTATATCAAGCTCCATTTTCAAAGCATTTTCCCTTGCTTAGGATGGGTGACCAGCAGCTACTCTTTATCAATTCAACTGGGTGAAATTTCATAATGTTTGAGTTGGTTGTTACAGTACACTACCCTTGTACCTTAGAGATTATTGTATGTGGCGTTGGGTGGAGTGCAAGGATGCGTGATTGTTACAATGATCTTTGATGACCAACACATCTTCTTCAGCAAGTTTGACAAATGCACTGAAGTCAACATTGGGTTCTTTATCCCGGGATACAACCTTGTTTCATATCAGTTATTACTGTGTTGGAAAAAAAACTAAAGTTTAAATGTGTGCTTTAGCCAGTACTCAAGCCCAGAAAGAACCCCCTTCCCCTGCACTGCGGCTCAACAACCTGCATTCTAAGATGCTCAGGATATTCTCTACATTCGAGGCACGGAAGCTAACACGCAGCAAGAGGACAAGAGTGGCAATGGTAAGTGATTCAAATATCCAACTGCTTCTAAGTGAATAGCCAAGACTTATAGCTGGACTGCAGAATTATTGAAAGTATTGAAAGATATGTTTTCAGACTACCTTACTATTACAATTTAAAGTCTGTATTTGTTCTTCTTTCTCAGATCTTGTTCTATGACAGAAACACAACATAAACAGAACTTTTGTTCAAACAGGTCTACCATCAACTGTCCAAAATAAAACCAGCGTTCATACGAACATTTTCCATCACGATAACCTGTATTACAATAAAATATAGATTTATTAAAATAACATTCAATCGAATCATAGCTTAACCAAAAGCACTCAAGTTGACGAATTCTAACTTGTGAGCCAAGTAGAAGTTCCGCTAACAGCCGCTAAACGCTGTAGGGCTTCCTCTCCCTCCGAGAAACCTCCTGTCATCAGTAGCACGTGAACCTTCGCTTGCGACAGATTTTGCTTTTGTTGTGCTGTTCATAAAGGTGACTTTACGTAAACACGTTATCAGTACTTCTAAAAAAATTACAATAACAGATCAGTTGAAGAATTGTACTAGTCAAACAATTTTAGCTTCTGAATGTGGAGTGTTGGAAATGTAACAATATTGGACATAAAAACCAACAGCGATGTCATAAAATTTGCAAGCGTATTCTAAAGTGACAATGGAAGGCTCCACAGAAATTTAAGAGAACCAGGACCTAGACAAAGCTAATGTTAATGCAGGTCTGTAGCAAAGAACAACCAGTATGTAGCACTTTGATTTATGAAAATTTCTTGAAATCAACAAGAAATTCTACCGTAATGCAAATTTTTAAATAAGTGCCATATGGTTCGTACATTTAAAATCTATGCATGGAATTAGGAAATATTGGACATATACGATAAACTGCCTGCTGATAGTGAAACAGCGGAACATTCTAAAGAGTCTTTTAAAAACATTAAGACTGTACTTGTACACAAAATCAGTGTCTAGGTGGGTAATTTGAGAAGACAGTGCCAATAAAATCCCAAGTTTCTAAGAATGAAACGTCAGCACTTGCTAAAGGCAAGCAAATCAAGCATCACTGCTATGGTATGTAAAAATGTTACTGGAACACACAGGTTACCTTTGCTAATCGTAACTAAGTAAAAAATCTGCAGTGCTTTAAGGAAATAAAAGAATTGCTGATCAGTTACAAGAACCAAAGAGTTCATGGATAGAAACATGTATATTAATATAAATTGTATGGCACTGTGTTTGTTCCTGAAGCTGAAATGCATCAGCTTGCAACTGACAGCTCTGGAAATATTCTGTTGATCTTGGATAATGCTCAAATTTTATTATGCTTCCAGATGTTATTTCAGTCCTCGAACCGATGACCCAGGGGTTTTTAACAAAAGCTTCAAACTTTATTATTGCTGAAGAATATGAAAAAACAATTGAGCAACTATGGAGAGAACTGACTAGACGGATACTGTGTAGACACACGAAAGCAGAATCTCTAACTACTGTCAAGGTTGCTACACTTGTGAAAGATTGAAGTAAGCTCCTTCCATCACCTGAGTGTATCACTGCGCTTGACGAGCCACCAATTTATATCACAACTGGCTGGGTTGATTCAAGAATATTTCAGGATTTGAAGAATGTGACCAGAAAACCATTCAAAACTGGCTGGAATGTGATGTTGAGGACCCTGGCTAGTGGGTGTTGATGGACAATGAAATCATTGCCAGCGCCATCGACGACTAAGATCCTTGCGACTGCAATGAAGTGGATACAATAAAATTAAGAATGGATGCTGTCGAACGGCTATATGTGAAACAACTGCAAAAAACTTGTCTCTGCTCTGATGCAAATTAAAAGACCTCTAGGCCTATTTTAATATACATTCTATACTACTTTACATAAGGTTTACACTTGGTACAAAAATACAGTAACTTATACAATTTTGGGTTTGATATTACTGTTTTTTTTTTGCTCCTATGACAGTTCGAGAATTTTTTTGTAAATGAAAATGAAAAATCAGCTATGTGAACCTCAGTCACCAAATGTTTAGGATAATCAGCTATTCCATCTCCCAGAATAGTAATCTCTACACCTACGATATACTGTATATTTTTGTTGGTATAGATTAGTGAACTACTTTCAGACTTAAAAAAAGGAAGGCAAAGACTACTTCCTAAATTAATGTGAAAATGACTACTGTACTGTATTTAGTACTGTAACAAGATGTGAGTTAAACTGACTATAGTATAGTCGGGATGATAAAGTGTGCAAGCCGGGTAGAGTATGTTGTGTAACTATGTGGCTGCAGTCTAGTTATTCTAGCACATCTAGTGAGACTCGCGGAGGACATGCAGTGAGTGCGTTGAGATAAAGGTGCAGCACACAGATGACGCAGAATTACGGATGCAAAATGCAAGAATTGGCAAAATTCACATCTGTAGTAAGTATTGCTGTAATGTGGCCAAGGTTGGTGCAATGGCTTGAGCAATCACACCCCAACAAGGTAATCCGGGTTTGATTCCTGGTGGGGTCAGACCACATTTTTTGCAAGTGGATTACTTGACTGCAGTTACAGTTATGTTTTCTCGGGACACTCCAGTTTTTCCCAGCCCTTCACATTCTGTTGCTTCTCCATCACAAGGCTTTATTTCACGTCATTCTCCAGGACTCGGCCGACATGCAACATATACAGACACCCAGTCAGATGTATCGAACCACGAGTGTGATGCCCTGCCATCAGGTGCTTTCTGTATATACTACTTACTTTTCTATCATTGTACTGTAGGTATCTGTAAATGTTCTGTGATATTTATGAGTTGATCAGCGGAATGGACTGGTAGATGATTCCCACAGATTTTTAAAATCACTGAGCGTAACTTGCCTGCTTGTCATGATAATCATGATCAGAAGAGACGGTGAGCTCTACTCGTACAGAATGTTTGATTTCTTCAGCATACGACTTATTTTGGGGATGTTTATGGAATACCAGTTTTGTTCTGTGTGGTTTAGTAGCCGCTAGGCCACGTCCGCTTGCTTGCCTCAT
The DNA here is from genome assembly GCA_003012365.1 of Medauroidea extradentata. Lineage (NCBI taxonomy): Eukaryota > Metazoa > Arthropoda > Insecta > Phasmatodea > Phasmatidae > Medauroidea > Medauroidea extradentata. The sequence goes on along the minus strand of PNEQ01004579.1, from coordinate 4,139 downwards.
GGAACGGAAGACTCCAGGGAAATTAATCACAAACAAGCTGATCATCGTTAGTTTTGTACACTGAGGGAGTTTCCTGCCCAGGTAACGATGGAGTGTTCTCCAACAAGTTGTTTGAAATGAACGACTCACAAGCACAGATCATGAGTCAATCTTCTTTAAATCATTGTTATTTTTTGAGAATAGAATTTACACGAGGCGACTGTTCAGCTATACACATCTACAGGAAAGTAAGTTATTCTGCTCGTTGATGACCAACAAAGTTACTAGTGTAGCATTTTCTCACTTGCTATTTTCTACAAAATTTCATCAAAGTGTTCAAAATATTTTGTAGCAGCCGTTTTATTTGAAAGATAATATTTTTCTGTTTAAAACATAACAATTGTACAAAAACATCTGCCGAGGTACTCTTGCCAAAACCTTTTCATTTTTTTGTAATTAAAAAACTTTTCATTTCCCAAAAATTTTGATTGTCCTGCTGACAATATTATAGAGTATTGCATTACAAGAAAAGGAGAAGTACAATTTTTTCAGTTTACCTGGTTTTGTAAACAATCTAACATTCTGCCATACATTAAACCAATTTTTTTCAACATACTCGTACACTGATCTAAAAAAATCTAAAAATAGTCTTTAACAGACATCACATTGTTAATAAAGTTAAGTAACAGAGACAGGTTTAAAAAATGTTAAACTTTGCAAAATATATGTGCATATTGTACGGTATTACAGGTTTAACAGCATACCTCTCTTGCAGACGGCTTATAACGTAATTTAACTATTCAATGCATAAAATTCTTCTTGAACTACATTAGTATCTCCTCTGACATTCAGCAATGACTTCCTGTTGAACCAATTCAATTGTAACTGAGGTCACAGAATATTTAAAACCCTGTGAACTGGAAGGTAGGACTCGTGGTTGTGGTGTTGTTTGCAAGAGCAACGTATATCCAGGAACTGACATCTACAACCTCGGCAACACACAGCTCTCTTTGTACGTTGTATCTATATTCTCCTGTAGTTTCTGACACCTTGGTTAGACAAATATCTTCTTTCTTGCTCCTTAATGTTCTCACAGTTTCCGTTTGCCCATCACTGCGAGTCTTCTGATTACTTTTATAGGTCAGTTTGGTTCGATCATTCTTCCTTTATCTGCTGACGTAATTATTCAATTTTTTCTTTGGGAAACAGAATGAGGACTGTTGATGTATATAACTTCCCTACTGCACTGATGGATGAACATTTATTTCCGAACTCAATGTCAAAGGAAATACTGATGAAGGTAAAAGAAATATTTGTGCATTGAATTCCATTCTAAGCAGTGTTCACACAAGAAGTAGGCCAATGCTGTTTAGGCTATGTTTTAAATCTGCTTCTGACATTTAACTTTATCAAGAATTAATATTTGATGTCTGATCAGACTATTTTTAGAATTTTAATAGATCCGTATAAGAGTATGTTGTAAAAAACTGGTTTAATGTATGGCAAAGGACAATTGTTTATAAAATTGGTTTAACTCTAAAGTGGGAATTTTTTCCTTTTCATGGCAAGTAATACTCTATAATACCGACCAATAGGTAAAAATCAGAACTTTTGCAATTCACATTTTTGAAGATAAGCATCTTTTCTTCTTTCAAAAAAGAATTTTAATGGTCACTGCAAGAGAACTAGGGCATACAGGATGTTACAAAAAGGTACGGCCAAACTTTCAAGAAACATTCCACACACACACATGCAAGGAAAGAAAATATGTGATATGGACATATGTCTGGAAACGCTTAGTTACCATAGCAGAGTTCAATTCCTTACACCTCGTTAAATGTCATCGTAAAAAACATTTTGTACAGACATTGTTCCAATTAAGTTTACCCAATGATGTTTCGTTACAATGTACGTTACTTCCTAGGATCACTGCTAGGTGGGCGACGTGACGGAAGGTAATAGTGACTGCATTGCGTCTCTTCAACTCATCGTCCAGATTACCTTCCGTCAAGTGGCCCACCTGGGGGTGAACCTAGGAAGTAAAGTAGGTACATTCTAACAAAACATTCCATTGGGTAATTGGAACAGTGTCTGTACGAAATGTTTTTTATGACTAAATTTAACGAGATGTAAGGAATTGGGCTCTACCATGGTAACTACGCGTTTCTGGACATATGTCCATATCATATATTTTCTTTCTTTGTGAGTGTGGAATGTTTCCTGAAAGTTTGGCTGTACCTTTTTGTAACATCCTGTATACTTTCAAACAAAGAGTATTGTTTCAAACAGAAAAATACTATCTTTTAAATAAAAAATTTACAAAATATTTTGAACCATTCTATAGACAGAGCACTTGAAAATTTTACAGAAAATAGCAGGTGAGAAAAGCTGCCCACTGCATCATTTTTGGCAGTGTTTCTCAGGTCAGGAATTATTTTTAACAAATGACAAAAATAAATGTTTCATACTTTGTCCTAAATGTTAACATAAGTATATTAAATTCAAAAACATGTGAGGCTATGAAGGCAACTCAGTGCTTGAACTGACACGAACCACACCAGTTCATCATCCTCTTCGCCTTCCGCGGGGTACACTACAAGTCAGTCTGAACTTACGTTAAGCTTTAAAGATTTAAATTATAATGTCCTAAACAGTTTTATTTTAATTATTTATTAGTTAAGTTCAAATACAACCAAAGTGCCAGTTTTCATTTTGTTACATTTTAGTATGCTATCTCATACATCCTATCAAGGTGTTGACTAATTCAAGACCCAGAAGAAAAGCTGAAGTCTCTCAATAAAGGTTTGTTAGTTAATTTTTTTACCAAGAGATTTCAATTATGTATGTCAAAAATAATTTAATAAGCCTAATTCTTATTAGAAAACCTTCACATGTTTCTGGAATGTATTCTGGCTATTGAAATCTTTATAAACTTTTACCTAACAATCTACCAGTAGGTCATCTAAATACTGCATTTAGAATAAAATAGTTCTTAAAGACAAAACAAATTTATATTGGATACACTACACATGCTACATTAAGTACTGTAATGACATGTTATTCTAGGCAACATTTTCACCTGCTCAACTCTCCAACCCACCCCACATAAAACTCTTTATGTAGCCTACAGTAATGTGGGGATACTTTGCACAATTTCGGGGAAGCTTTGCAGGCTCTTAAAATGATGAAAACTTTTCAACTCATCAATTTAATAAGCGACTCTTCTTAGTGAAAGGCAGCCTGGAATTTCATGTGAGATGTAATTAAGAAGGTGGGGGAACACTAACCTCACTTTACGGTACCTTGCCCCTTGGTTTTGGCTATTTATGAGTGTGTATGACTAAGCAATTTTGTAAACCATACAGCTTGGTTGCCGTCTCCATTCACCAAGCATAGTATCGATGTTTGTATGTCCATAAATAAGTATTATTCTGCATTTCCTAAAGGAAATTTTTGAAACGTATTCCATAACCCTTTTAGAATTATGACAATTGAACACGTGTGTGATAGGTTACATAACGCTAAAAACACTTTTTTTTTTTAATCCAGTTACTTTGTGGATTAAATGAATCTAGCCAAAATGCAGGAGCATCTTTACTTTAGCTAGATTCAATAAATACAGAAAAATCAAATACAAACTATTTTTCAGCTTCCACTGTACCTGTCATAGACAAATAACACCATAGACTACACAGCACTCAGCGTACGTATGTAAAGCCTAGTTCACAATTAAAAACTTAAGAATTAAGAATTATGCAGTAAGCGTCAATCACGCACACGGAAAAAAGTCTTAAGTAATTCTGGTTCATAATAAATGTGTTAACTTAATTCCAACCAATAAGAACCCGACTACTCTGCTTTCTTCAAATGCGTGAAATTACTGTGGATTCCACAATATATTTTGTCGCCAGTTGTCCAGAATATCGCCAAGGAATGGTATAAATGTAATACTAATGTAACAAAATTTTATGAATTTCATAAACACTTTTTGTCTCGCATTTAATGAATGCTTCCCTAAAAAGAAATACAGTGTTAAGAAAAATAAAACATCCGTTAATGATTGGATCACCTTGGGTATACGAACATCTAGTCAAAATCTAAAAAATTTGCATAGAACTAGTTTTCATAATAAGTCTGTTAGTTTCCAAAATTATTATAAT
>PNEQ01004578.1:0-15718 GCA_003012365.1 Medauroidea extradentata | reverse complement strand
CCAACATAGAGGTGTTGAGTCCCGGTTTTACGACTTACATATAACTCCCACGTCTTCTCTTATCTCTAACACACGGCGATCTCGACGCACTGTATCAGGCAAGCCAGGTTTCCCAAACACTAGGCGACGCCCCCTCATTATAACTAGTGCCCCACGAAGCATCTCGGGATCACATTAGACATATGCTGACGCCGAAAAAAGTGTATAAATGTATTTAAGAAGTTACGGAAGTTAAGTTTACGGTTACGTTACGTTTATGCCAACATGAAACCACAAATCTGCACAACAAACAAATCTAGAAAAAAGAAAGGGATAGGGTGGGTAGGCCAAGTACCTTACAACCTTACGTTTTGCCATGCTGTACTGAGTGAAAATGGTAACAAAAAACTAATGGAGATCCAGAAATAAATAAAATTATTGAATGTTACGCCTAATAAACCCATGCCTATCGTATTTGGCAGTCTTGTTTTATAATAGCAGAGATACTAGCCAAGGTAAACTGTACTGTTGTTATTCCTATCTCACGTCAATAACCTAGAAAATTGTTTGTTTATATAAACATTTGGTTCTTACCACAACTCGTAATTACGACAATTTTTTGTGCTGTTACGAACTCTCGTAGTAAAGGAATTCCACTGTATGCTGTTTATGTTGACAAAATTGAGCCAAATGGTTTATTGCCATTTATGACTGAAAAAGGCATCTTTAATCATAGAAAGAAAAAAAAGTCAACTTCCCATTAAATCGTAAAACCCTCACTATTTCCATACACTTTACAGGTAAATTAAAAAAGTTAGCAAGTCTGGGTTAAGTATGGCTGCAGTAGGACATGGAAGGTTGGTGATATTCCCAACTGGTAACCTGTGAGGAAGGCATCTCCTGGGTGTGGTATTTGAGCTAGGAAACATAGCTACAGTGAAACCCCTGATTTACACTTTTCAAGGGGACAGGGCAAAAAAGTGTAAATAGCGGGAAAGTGTAAATAAGGGAAATCTCAAAAAACCCGTTCAGCTTACCTTTGTTTTCATATTGCTTAAAAACTCTCTACAGGTAAAATCGAAGTGATAGTATTCATGCAAGCAATGCATTTATCATACAGTGAACCCTCGATAACTCGGACTAAATGGGGGGAGAAGCTGTCCGAGTTACGATTTGTCCGTGTTATCGGAGGGGGGGGGGGTGGTGGCGTCCGTCCGGGGGAGGAGGGGTTATCAGTCATTAATTGTAAGAAACGTGAGGAAATCAGTTCGCTATCATTTCTACAAGCAAAAAAGACGGCAATATATACTGCTTTGTACGTATCAATTTACAGGAGGAGGTAGTGGGGAAATTATCACTGTAGCGTGGAGAAATGTAAAAGAATGTCAAACAGCCTGGGCCGGCAGATTCTTTTTTATTTATTTTTTGTGCTACTTCTGGCTGATCTTTTTTTATCTGTGCTAGTAGAAGCTGGCTTCTTCTCACCTCCCTTCTCACGTCTGGGTGACGACGGTATGTGCGTGTGCGTGTGCATGCATGTGTGTGTGTGAGAGAGAGATAAGCTAGGGTGGTAGAGAGCGAGCGGAAGTAGTCAAGGTCAACCGGTACAGTCTCAACAGTAATAAAAACTCCGCACGTGACCAAACGCAACTCACGAGATATTTACGTGAAAAATTGCTCAACATCAGCATGTCACAGTGTCTGCAGCCGTCTGCTAGTTTCCTACGTGAAATTGTTTTTTTTTTCCGGGATCTCTTTGCAAGAATACGAGGCCAAGAGCAATGTAAATCTCAGTCTACCTTTCCTCCTTTTTTAATTTTTGTTTAGTCGAAGTCTACGGCCGTGGTTGAAGTGATAATATGCGCTTGTAGGCCTCTCTCCATACTACCTTACCTTGGCTGCGTCGTCATAGATCAGTGACGTCTTTACACGCACTTTACACTTAAAATAAATTTCATTGATACAATCAACATTAACAGGAACTCAATAAAAGCCCATTCATTTAAACCATTTAACTTTTTCATAAGCGAGGCCCTCTAGAATGTGCGACCCGAGGCAAAAGCCCCTTTCTACCCCCCCCCCTTTTTTTAATAATTTATTAACTCCTGTTTTTTTTTATATCGCGCCGGCCTCTAGCGTAGTGGGTTAGGCAGTAGTTTACGGTGCGAGAGGCCCTGGGTTCGAATCCTTGCTCGAGAATGGATGTTGTGTTGTTCTTTCACCTCACTTCACCCTCATCGGCTTGTAAGACGTCGTTAAAGGGCCGTAAAACCCTCTCACCACCTTGCCTACATTACAATGCAAACCAATGGCTTTTAATTTTTTATTAATGTCCGGAACAAATTGTTTTGCAATCTTGAATTTATATCGCACATACCAGAACAAAACAAATTTCCCTTTAGGTGCCATTGTGACCTGTAGTTACCGTCCAATTCACCAGCATCATACTGTAGTGTTTATTTACGACGCACGTGCGTGTGTCGCTTGCGCGGCGAAGAGGGAGGAGAGATAAAGAAGGGAGGCTGACAGCTGAGTTGCATCTCCACTCGCGCGCCTCGCTAGCAACATTTAACCCCACGGAACTTGCCAGATATTTTACGGTGGGATTATTAAAAGCTACGAAGCGATGAGCAACAGCTTTTAAAGCTTAATAGGTTTTTAAAATAAAACGTGATGGGTTTTAATGAGGCAGACACAATTTTCTTATGTTTTTTGACCAAAAATAATTTAATTAAAATTAATTTAGATTTTCGAAATTCTGTCTGAGTTATCCGAAGTCCGAGACATCGAGGTCCGAGCTATCGAGGGTTCACTGTATTTTGTCACATGAAATTTGGTAGTGTAAGTTATCAATATCGGAATTGAATATTATGTTAGAGGAAGATTTGTGGCACGTGCACATTCCAAGAGAACGACTTAAAATGTTAGATCTGATTTTTTTCTACCGTTTGGTTAATACTGTTAAACATTTAACCATTTTTTCCAATGCTATCACAAATTTAGACAAAAACAGTATGCATTTGGACGGGAATGTAAAGTTCTTTTTTTCAGATCAACACATGTTTCCACGAACTCGCACACTTCTCCATGATTACAGTGTCCATTTTTGTTTTATCGAAAATGTCGGCTACTATTTTCCCATTACATTACCGTTATATAACCATCAAAACACGTTGCACTAAAATGGAAATGATTTTAAAACACAAATGTTTATAATAAAACATTTTCAAACACGTTTTGCAAATTTTAGGTTAAAAGTCATCGTTGTTTGCACTTACAATCAAAGACAAACGAACGCACGTAAAGAGATCAGTGTTGCCAACATTAATACAACGATTTATAGCGTTCAAGACGATCGATAGCACTAATGGCGGCAATTGTCTTGCCGCCATCTTTAATTTATAGTGACATGAGCGCAAGCAATACATGCGATCATGGTCATTCTCGTATGACTTTGAATGTGATCACCAACTTTGCTGTAATGTTGTGTCTTTGTTCTATTTCCCAACAAGTTTAGATGTCCTTTCTTTGTCATCTGTGACCTTGAAATCTTGTGTTTATATTGTCTTTGGATGACGAAAACAAGGGGGAAAACATAAACAGCGGTAAAAATAAAATTTTGATGCTGTGATATGCACAAAAATTTAACGGGGCCTGAAGAAAAATGTGCAATTCGCGGGAAAACGTAAATAACGGTAACGTAAATACGAGGTTTCACTGTAGTAGTTTGTAGTGTACCAGTTGGTTGTGGAGGTTCCAAGGTCATCTAGAAACCCATCTTTGGGGAAGTAGAGGATGTAATACGGTGCGGTGACGTACCTTCCCTGGACTGCAGGTCCGTACTGGTGGAGGGAGAATTACTGCAGGAGGCCACGTCTAACTGCTTGGCTACATACACCTCCAGCGGCATGATGGGGCACAGCAAGTCTTCCCTGGACTGCTGGGGCTCGTCATACACCATGGTACTCGGCCTGCCAAATCCAACATTAATATGAACAAAAAATGAAAATATATTTTAAATAGTACATTATCGTACAATACTGCTCAGGTTATGAACACTAGATGGAGAACACATTAAATTGAACTGTTTTCTTTGCTTGCTGTGTGTGTACTTGCGTGTACGTATGTGGCACTGACGCTGGCCAAGGGCCAGCAGTGGCAGTAAGCCCATAACATCACCTATATTCACATAGAAATAAGCATGTACATGACTGCAGATTCATAAATGATTTGTAGTAATTTAGTGTTTCAGTGTTTTGCATGTATTTTCTCCACAGGGTCATTAATTTGTGTGTGTTCAATGTTTAATTTATCCAAGTTGGTCACGACAGACATTCAAACTGCCATCTGGAAGTGTTCCGAAGCCAAGCCTAATACATTTTGAACATTTTAACCATAATTGACATATTTTAAGGGATCTCAATACCAGAATCAACATGTAACTTGTTTTTGTATTGTATAATTCACTTTGCGACATTTTTACAACATTTAGTGTAATAATTAATTTAAAATACAATCTCTGGAAGCTTTGAGAACAGTCGTGCGTGGTGCCGGAAGTAACCGCCCCGTATAGGTCACGAGAGATCCGCTGCCATGTTTCTCTGGGCAGTTTGTCGCAGGCTCTTGGCGAGGTAAGACGCTGTCCTTGTACGTTTCATCATTGTTTCAATGAAGTAGGTTACCATAGTTTATTTAATATACCGAATCAACATTGTACATGTTTTCGCCAAGTATTTCCCCGGCAAGTGCCATTCCGATTCACTTAAGAATTATTACCATAATCAATACTTTTAACGTAAAACCATGTGCGTATTCATGCCACATGGCTAGGGACATTGTAATCGGCAGTCATCAACATGCCTATTGTTGTGGATGTTGAATAAGCATTCAATAATAATAATAATAATAATAATAATAATAATAATAATAATAATAGTAATAATAATAATATGCATAAGTAACAACGACAACTATGCTTTATTCAGGAAGTCTGCTGCATATGTCTGGCTTCATGTCATAGATGTTGTACATAAGACCTAAAAGAGCAACACTCCCATAACACCTCCCTTTTACACTTTACCAAAAAACTTAACATCTTGCTTCCTTACATCTCTCTGTTCTCGTAACTGTCTGATATGAGTTCAGTCATCAGTTAAACATAATCTTTTAAATGACTGGGCCTTTTAACAACTCGACCACACCGGGTTTGTGTACAACCTACTTCAACAGTATTAGTGACAGGAATCCCACTGGCAATTTGATCACTAGTGCTAACCCTCTGCACCAGGTTAGGAGCAGGGCTGTTATGCCCACTATTATTATTTAATCCCTTAAAATCTTCCTGTTTGTTCCTGCCAACTTTCATCTAACCCATGCTCTTGTTCTACTTCTTCAGAACGATGTGTCTCGTGTTCTAGTAACTCCATATTCTCGCACCAGCCAACCAGTAGTGGTTGCTGATTACTGTCTTTAATAATGTATCGCCCGTTTCTTTCAACATCATATCCACTTTCAAGGGATATTCTATACGAGCGAGGGCGATCCAACAGTTTAGTTATCTGTCCACTGTGCCAGTTACTACCTTTCCTAACCGTTACTCTATCACATTCACCGAGTGGTTTGAGATCATGAACCTGTCTGTTGTGAGGTCTGCCTACGTTTCAAGTCCTCTACTATGTTTCTTGGAGTGTGTGGCATAAGGCCTTGTAAACACCTATTAAACAACAACTGTGCTGATGAGGGCATATTGTCATCCAGGGGGGTGTTTCTATACTCTTAACAAGACCAGTATAACATCCTTGTCAGCTCTCTTGCATAACTTTCTTGCTATGGTTTGGATGTGGCGTTCAACTAACCCATTTGACTGGGGATAAGTAGGGCTGGATGTTCTGTATTCAAAACTCCATGCCTTGGTAAAATGACGGAATTCCATCGAGACAAACTGGGTATCATTGTCAGTGCATACAATTTCAGGAACACCATGTTGTGCAAAAATGGCTTTGAAGTGTGAAACAATAAGTGCACTACTTAGGTTACGTAGCAAGCTGAACTCGGGTACTTAGAGTAAGAATCTACTGTTAAAAGATAGTCATCCCCTCTAAAGTGAAAAATGTCTGCAGCAACTATCTGCCACGGTTTTGTAGGAATCTCTTTGTTCACATGTTTTTCACGACTATTTGCACTTTACAATGCCAAACATGTGGGACAGGTGGACACTAAATCTGTTAATTCTTTGTTCATGTAAGGCCAGTACACATTCTCTGGCTCTTAGTTTGCATTTCAATAAACCCATACGAGTGTAGTGAATACGCCCTAAAACTTCCTTCCTCGTGGATTCTGAAACAACCACTTGCGTACCTTTGAATATGATGTCATCTTGGATCACTAATTCCTCTCTGCAGAAACAGAAGGGCTTGAGAGTAGCAGGGAGTTGTTTATTACTGGGAGGCAAACCCTGCAAGATACGTTCTTTGAGTTGGCATAGTATGTTATCCTCCTGTGTATGTGTGCGTATCTTTGAAAGCATGTCTGTTGACGCCTGAATGTAGTGTATCACTAAACTATCTTGAGCTGCAATCTCTTTCTCATGCAAGTCAGGGTGTCCATCAAAACTTGCCCTTGATAAGGCATCAGCCACTACTAGCTTCTTACCAGGAATATACTTGAGTTCCACGTCATAATTTTGGAGTTTTATCCACATTCTTTGCAGACAAAGTGAACATTTATCAAGATGCTTATTAAAGATAGCCACTCAAGGCTAGATGTACTGGGGGAACCGTTCACACCCAAACAAAACTGCTAATAACTCTTCCTCAATTTGCGCGTAATTTGCTGTGCTGGGCTTAGTGTTTTCAACAGGTCACTTACCTTGAAGCAAAACTGCCCCATGCCCTGTGCTTGACGCATCTACCGAGAGTGTGATCGGTTCAGATTCCTTGAAATACTTTAACACTGGTGGATCTGTTTACATCATCTTGACTTTGTGAAAGAACTGCCAATGCTTATTTGTCCAAAGCCATGGAGTGTCCTGTTTACAAAGTTCCCGTAGCTCTGCTGTGTGTAATGTAAGGTTGGGTATGAATTTACTCACATAGTTCAGTATTCCTAAAAACCTTGTTAATTCTTTAACACTGGTTGGTACTGGGAAACCCTGTACGGCCCTTACTTTGTCTTTGTCAACCTTGATGCCTTCCTGGCTCAAAACATGCCCTATGTACTTTACCTCCGTGTGACTAAATCTGCATTTGTTCCGGTTAAATGTTACATTCTGTTCTTTGGCCCTTTGCAATACCTTTTCTAACCTCTCATTATGTTCAGCAAAATCCATACACAATAATGTCATCAATATAGATCTGTACTCCTTCAAAATCCCCAAAGAGTGTGCTAAATATCCTATGAAATATTTCAGGCGCACAAGAGAGACCATATGGTAGCCTAGTGAATTTCATTAAACCCTGCGTCTGTGTATAAAAGTTGTGAGGTTAGAACTTTGTTATGTTAGCCTTATCTGCCAAAACCCTTTGTTTGCATCAAGAGTACTGAAATATTTTGCCTGTGTTTGTATGGTGGCCCGCGCGCCACCAGTTGCCGACTGTTGGGGTATGCGTGCACCAGAAGTTGGTAAACCTGCACTCGAGTTCAGCTGTTTTGGGATTGCTGGTGACGAGTCCGGCTAGTGCTGCCCTCTAGGCAAAGTGTGCTTGCTGGGCGAACTACGAGTAGGGAGAGTCTTTCAGCGATGTTTGACGAGAGAGGTTCAAGCGTGATTAGCATGCTAGGTTGTCCCGGTGCCCGGTGTATATTTAACAGCGTCTGCAGTCCGGTATGGGACGGTTAAAATGCCTTTTTTCTGCGTCAACGCTTTTCAATACAAAGGCCGTGAATGTGTGGCTAAGGTGTTGAAATTGCAAAGCAGTTTACTAGCGAGTTAGTGCTCGTGGAGAACGTAATTTACCGGTTTCTAGTTTCACCCGGTTTTTAGTGCGCGATAGTGAGTACGAAGCTGATGCTGCCAGTGTGTGAATCGGTTTCCGATGAAAATGGCAAATGCTGTTGCGGTGCTATTGTGCTGGCAAATGGAGTCGTCAAGTGCCGCGCGGCAGTGTGAAACGCGTCAAGTCTACTGATATTTGCTCATTATCCTTTGCCTATATTGTGGCGAATCAAGGTATGTACTTTTTTTTGTTGAATCTTATTTCGTCCGATGCATGGGTCATGATGAAACGTTGAACATACCAGCTGAACTTGAAACACCGGCTGTTATAATAATTACTGTATAACAAATTGGAATAATGTACAACACCTTTAGTATTGCCCCCTACTAGTGTATTCTTATGCAGGAAATGGTATACGCCCCGGACTGGACATTTGACTTTACACTCTATGGATGTAAATTGCCTTTGTCACTGATATGAATATGAATCAGTACCTTTTTTATAAGTATAAATTTGTTCAACAGGCAATATATTTATTGCAGATCAGCCAGTTTTATAGTTGTTCATTCCAGTATTAATTGGACTTGCATCTGTTAAGGGCAAGCGACTGTTTTATCACATGCCTTTTATTCAATTGTAACTATTTATTATATATTGATATATTAATATATTTAAGAATTTGGTGTTTTACAAACCTTCAATATAGATGTTGTACAGACATCTCATAAGTGCTAATATATGTATTAGTGTATTGTTTTTGTATTATGGTTTTGAACACAATATATTTAGAGATGTTGAGCAGAGTGGTGTTTTTTTTTTTGTATGAAGTGCCCCTATTAACTTTAATTTTGGAAGCCATTATAATTTGGCATCTTTTCTTGCTGTACACCTTATTGAAAATTTGCCCCTACACCGACATTACCAATTGTGGCTTGCTCATGCTGCCCTACAGTAAAAGTAAGCTACAACACTTTCTTCAAATGTTGGCAAACGATAATATGTATTCCCGTTGTATGGCCTTGTTCAATGCTTGTGAGTCTAGCATATCTGTAACAAGGGATTCATCCATTCTGTTGGTTCTACAACTTTCTTTAGGACCTCCAATTTCAGCATTCTATTTAACTCCTAAGTTTGTCCTGCAACAAAATGGTACTTTTCTGTGTTGTACAATCAGGTTTTAACCTGAGTTCACATGGTGCTACCCTTATATCACCTAAACCTTCAAAACAGAGTGATATCTAAGCATAATATCTGTTGTAAACATGGGAACCTGTGGCATTTTAATTTCATCTACCCTTTTCAAACTTCCTAGCTGCTGAATTGCTGGAAGACCTAAGATAGGTGGTGAGTTAGTTACACTAGTGACTCGGAACTCTAGAACCTTTGTGATACCATCACTCTTTGTACATTTTAAGTGACACTTCCCTATGACACTAATGTGGCTACCAGAATATGTTGTTAGCTGTGTCTTTGACTGTTCAAGAGCACGCACTGGAAGGGGCAGATCTTGGTATACTTTCTCTGGAATAGCGTTGACTTGAGTCTCAGTTTCAATTTTGAAATTCACAAAATAATTGGGCGCATTCACCGTAAGTAAACAATACCACTCTGTGTCCCATCTACTGAGCAACATATTTATACTGCTACTTGGCAAGTTCACCACAGTTAGTTTCTCACCATGCGAGACTGCACGTTCTTTAATATTAGAAACATTACCATGCCTTGAGTCATTAATTTGTGAAAACTCATCAATACTTGCCATTGAAACACTGCCATGTTTCCCTATCATAGTACAATGCAAGGCTACTTCAGAACATGAATCAGTAACACAAGACATTATTGCTAGGCACAAGGTTTACTGAAAAGTCTTCAGCAACATTGATACAGCCTAAAACAAAGTCACTATCTTGCATTTTAATACATTTATTATCTACAAGTTCCTCTATCTTCTTGTACCTACAAACACGAGCGTAATGGTTCATCTTTCTACATTTATTATACTTACAACTGAATAGAACTTTACATGTGCTAATGCACATTTACCACATTGCTGTCCCCTACTTTGTCTAAATGTAAAGTCGTGCATCCTACCTTGATTTTGTTGTCCATTATCCGAGTAGTTTTTGTACTTCCTTACTCCCTGTGTTGACTGGTTTCACTGTAATTTCCTTTTGTACCAGATGTTGAGTGAAACTGTTGTCTTCTATACTGGCTGTAGTTCTTCTTGCCCCGAATGTCACCACAATGTTGGTCTCCTCGTGCTGTTGATCTACTGCAGTTGGTTGTTTCTCCATTGGATTTGTTGCTCCTGATGTATGAATCTTGCACTGCATGTAAGCCTATTACACCATTACTATCAATTGTTTTTAGCAACTGTTATGTTTACTCAAACGCCTTACAAAACTGCATTGCTCTACCCAAAGTGAGGTTGGGTTCCCGCAACCTATCTTTTATGTGCGTATCATTAACACCACACACAATGCGATCCTTTATCAGATTGTCACGTAAGCCACTGAATCCACAGTATGTGCTAATTTGCCTCAGTGCCATTACAAACGAGTCAATACTTTCTCCCTGCTCTTGAACTCTGTTGTTAAACCTATGTCGCTCCACACTTTGATTCGTTTTCGGCAGAAAGTAGTCTTCAAGATGTTGCAAAACGTTGCTGTAATTTGCAGTGTCTGTTGCTGGTGCATCCAACGTCGTGTATAAATCTTGGGCATCCTCGCCGAGCACACGTAGCAAGATTGCAATCCTGACATCGCCCTTTTCAGCACCGGTTGCCATCAAATATATTTCAAACTGCTATTTCCACCGCTTCCAATTTCCGCCAAGGTCGCCTTCTAGACTTAGAGGCTTCGGTGGTTGCAAAAATTCCATGTTTCACAGGTATGATGCCAGACACTTAGGCTAACTGTGCCAATACGCCGTCTTCTTGCGGTCTTCGTCTGCTTCCATCACTACGGTATGTTCGTAGCCTTTATAATCACATTGCTTTGTACGCAAAACCAAGTTATGGA
This sequence comes from Medauroidea extradentata, assembly GCA_003012365.1. Taxonomy (NCBI): domain Eukaryota; kingdom Metazoa; phylum Arthropoda; class Insecta; order Phasmatodea; family Phasmatidae; genus Medauroidea; species Medauroidea extradentata. Next base: position 4,785 of record PNEQ01004578.1, on the reverse strand, counting down.
TGTTGAATGTGGAATCAATAATACAGTATTTGTCGGCATATAGGACGACCCCGCATATAAGATGAGTCGTGGTTTTGAAGGTACAAAATCTTGAAAAAAGTAAATTACTAATTTTGAAATTCCCGACAGAAAAATATTTTTTTCCTTTGCCTGAAACATTAAAAACTTAGTTTATATATCTTCAATGCATTTATTACCGGCATTTAAACATCATAATAGACACATAAACGAATAACATTGGCTACTACTGCCCTCCGCGCGCCCAAGAGCCAAGGAAATGCACGGCGGCGGCCGGCGATATCTCCATTTGCCGGCAGGCGTGCGCGACTTGGCAACGCGGGACTGAGGCATGCCGTGCACTACATGGCAACGCCGGGCAACAACAGCTGCTTGCAAGGTCATCGCATTCCTGTGCGCTGTTGTCCGCCAGCCTAGCACTAGACGGTAGACACATGAATGTGTGGTATGGTATCTAGATCCTCGTTTTTTCCGCCCGAGTCTTGTGCTTGCGAGACAAAGGATGAAAGCATGCGGACCTAGATCCTCGTTTTCTCCGCCCGAGAGTTGTAGTCTGGCGAGACCAAGTATCTCGGCACGTGCTCGCATAGTTCGCCGCTTCGCTGTGAGGAAGTGTCCTTTATTATGAATGACGCTCATCAAAATTTCGTACCGTAAATTCTATTAAAATAAACGGGGCACTCGTTTTCATTTGTGACAAAAAACGCAATTCCTTGAAACATCATACAACTCCACAGCTTACAGCTTAGCTTTCAAACAATTTTTGGCTACCAAAAATTTTTGCACCCTCATATAAGACGAGCAGCAATTTTTGAGGGCCAAGAATATGTAAAAATTGTCTTATATGCCGACAAATACGGTAATAAAAATATGTATAAGTAACAACAACAACCATGCTTTATTCAGGAAGTCTCCTGCATCTGTCTGGCTTCCTGCCATAGATGTTGTACATAAAACCTAAGAAGCAACACTCCCATAACACCAATGAAGTTAGTGTTTTTAAGTGTCAATTGTGTCAGGGTATTATTCAGCCACATAATTATGTACTATTTTAATGCGCCAGTTATTATTTTACGGCCAGTTCTGTGAAACCACGTGCTTGGAACACCAACGCCACCATTATATTCATTGTAGAGTGAACAAAAGGACATTGTGCATTCATCCATATATCTACATCATTTGAATACGGTTCACGTAAGTCGCATCTCATTTCTTGCTTGTAACTACATTCATCATCGAGTACCACTGTCGTCAGCATTGTGCCAACCATCACCACACTGTACCTCGGTGATAGGTTCAACCATACGATTGCATAGTTGGAAACAGCAGCATATATTCATCATCGAAGCCTGCATCCTGAGAAAAACTCTGATCCATCACAGCGGCCATCAGTTCTCTACTCTATAGGGAGCTTCATTTTCAAATGCAGTGGAAGCACCCCGAACAACCCAGCATTCAACTCATACAGCACATATAGGCTACAGTAGAGTTTCCTTCCGCAGCCACACAGCAGACTAACGTAACATAAATAATTCAGGCACGTTTTGTAACCAGTCTATAATAAATCACTGTAAAAGGAATAATTGTTTTCTAGCTATTCAACCCCATCATACAGCAATGTTGATACCAGATAAGTAAAATCAGCACATCACTGCACCACAGACTCAAGTGGCACCTGGACAAGCCAATTAATAGGCACGTGAATCTATTAAAAATATTACTTTATTGTATAATACTGCTCAGGCTAGCTGTGTGTGTGTACATGTGTGTACTTGCACGTATGTACGTGTCACATAGATTTAACTCTCATAACCTAAACTTGTATTCTTTTACTGCAGTTTTCCTTACCACTGGAGGTTATAAAAACTTTATGTATTTAGTCTTTTTTTTTTCCAACAAACATGCATTTCGAGGTTACGTACGTTATTTTTCAAGTCTAAAATCCTAGACGACATACATCATTTTCTCGCGTGTCTAGTTATTTTTCGGTTACTCCACTGAAAAATGGAGTTAGGAGACTCTAACGTAATCATAAAATTTAAGTTTCCACAAATTGCCTGGGGTTTGCTGAAGTTTAACAACTATTGTTGATTTAATGGCTATTGATCAATTGACATGGCTTAACAAACTTCATAATATTAAAATTAAAAAAACAATCGCATGGTAAATGAAATAGCCAATGTGTTTGTGATGTGTTATGTAACATTGTAAAATAAATACAGTATTTCATTAAATAAATAATAAAAAACAGTTCCCCAGTGTATACCAAAGTTAAATAGTCCCTCGCTAACTAAAATATTTCTTAGTAAAATTTAACACTTGAACCAAAATTTCAGGTGCAACAACCAACAGCAAACTGAAGTTAAGTGACAATATTTGGGTCAGCATTTAACATTTATGTCTTTAGCACTGGTGACGAGTGACATGACGTGAGCATGTAGCAGCACCAGAATGAAGGAGCCAATTATTAGGGAGATCTCTGAGAAAATCCGCCAACCAGCGACATTGTCCGGCACATTTTCCACATGCAAAAATCCAGGGATCGACTCTTGTCTGGAATCAAACCCCGATTGCCTAGGTGGGAGGCAAGTGTACTTGCTACTGTATGAACAACAAACGTAACAGCAAATTTAAACAAATTTTCAAAAGTGTAATACTGAATATTGGCAATGCTTAAAGTGACTGAAAATGTCAACAATGAAAATTACGACGGCTCGTGTATTTTCACTACTGGGCCAATTAATTACGACAGACACATGACATATATACATACAGCCCGGAGAAGCGTGGCATGGTCCAACATGCACGTCATCAAACAGAGCACGGTCTACGCTATGACAAACAACGACAAGGAGAGTGCCACTCCACACCTCCTGTCATCACCAGCACACAACACGTCACTGCTCAGTGCTAACCAAATACCTCCAATCTACCTGTCACATGCTATATACAGCATAGCCAGCATGATGGGAAGATAGTAATGCGTAAATTTAAAGTACTGTGGTGCAGTTCCCTGGGACGAAAATGCTAACACAACAGTCTAGCAAACTGCTGAACATGATAATGCATTTATCATCCGTTAAGATATAAATAATACGAGTCCGATAGCATGTCAACGCACATACTAGTCGTAGAAACGTCGTAGGTTAGGATGTGTTTTCAACTGTGTGACTGTAACGTACGTGACATTTAGGTCGAAAAATACATACACACCATAGACTCAGAGTTGGCGCGCGGACAGTACTTAACCTGTAAGATAACTTCTATACAAGATAGGTTTTGGTACATATTTTTAATTTAGGCACTGCACTTTTCCGATGATCTCTCTTGAGGACTGAAGGTAATGTGTGTGTTTGTACATGATTCTCGTAGATAAAGTTTTAACAGTTTTTCAAGCAAAATGTCTCCATTGTAAGTTTAGACCATAAAAATATAGATATAATAATGTACCAGTGGCAAATTGTGGCAGATGTCTTTAAACTGTCAATGAGTAATATCTTAGAAAACCTCTTAAAGTAGGCGTACACATATATTTCTAGACCCATATCTTGAGTACAATATAAGACTACACAGACATCCAGGAAACTGTTAGTTAAGAGTTATAGGTCTTATAAAGAACAACTACAATAATGAAACATGTAAACAAATTTCCACTTTGCTCTAGGGCCTATATCAGACTTGAAAAACAAATTTGCCACTAATAATACCTCTGACCCAGATCTTAAAATTCATTTCCTGCATTCAGATGGAAAATAAATAAATAATGCTTGTTTGATAGCAGTTACAATTACAAAGTTTGACAGTTGTGTAACCTAACAGTTCACAGAGTATAACTTCAGGTTATTTAACAATTGTATTAATTAACACACATTCTATAATGATTTGTGTACATTCTGCATATGTAATACAATAACTATATTATTTATCATACTGTGATGTGCCTCCACTTCTAGACTTCGACAGCATCGTCACTTGTTGAACGTAGAGGTTAGGTTATTTCAAGAACTCCGAATAGCTCAGTGGTTTTTAGGTGGAAGCGTACAACTTTCACGTTATATCTTGCCTGTTACCACAGGGGATGCTTTTATGAGGTAAAACTCACATAGTTAGGAAACTGCCAGTTAATGTAAGAAAACATTACATTCCCACCTGTTTTCACCAGTGTTTACAAATGACCGCACAAAAAAAAGACTATTCCCAAAGTTCATAAGATGGTATCCACCAAGCTACCATGTCCAATGTTATCTCAAAACACAAAACAAAATTCGATCATTTTTTAACAGAGTAAAATTTCAAATTTTCCACCTAATCATGGAACCACAGTCCCAGCATTAATCTCAGATATCTGCCACCATAACATATACAACTGAAGCAGGGCTTACAAATATGCTCTCTTTATCCTGAACTATATATACAAAGTAGCAGGTGTTTCAGGATGTGCTGCACAATGACTTAGCACTGGCAGTGTGACGTAGTGTTCAGTGAATGCTGTGGACCTGTGTACATTGTATGATCACTGTCTGGCAGACTGGTCTAGGGTGGCTTAGTGCTGGCAGTGTAACGTAGTGTTCAGTGAATGCTGTGGACCTGTGTATATTGTATGATCACTGTCTGGCAGACTGGTCTAGGGTGGCTTAGCGCTGGCAGTGTGACGTAGTGTTCAGTGAATGCTGTGGACCTGTGTATATTGTATGGTCACTGTCTAGCAGACTGGTCTAGGGTGGCTTAGTGCTGGCAGTGTAACGTAGTGTTCAGTGAATGCTGTGG
>PNEQ01004577.1:18095-31125 GCA_003012365.1 Medauroidea extradentata | reverse complement strand
TTGGCAGCAGCTCTTCCTCATCATCTGCCAGCGGTTGGCAGCCTTGGGCTTCCGGGAGGAGGCCATCAGAAAAAAGATCAAACATGGCGGTGAGTAGTGCGTTCGGGCAGCCTCACTGTATATCACTATAAAAATGTGGCATCCGTTACCGTTAATTGTATTAGTTGTATACAGTCCATGAAATAATTGTGCGTTAACACTTCCTCTCTGCTCAGATGACAATGTTGCTACTGTGGGATCTCATTTCTACGAGAATTCATAATAGCACAAAAAATTGTAATAACCGAATGTTTACATAAACAAGCAATATTTTAGGTTACTGACGTGATACATGGGATGGGAATAATAACAATACAGTTGACATTGGTTAGTATCTCTGCTATTATAAAGCAGACTGTCAAAAACAATAGGCATATGTTTATTAGGTGTTATATTCAATAATTTATTTATTCCATGATCTTCATTAGTTTTTGATATCACCATTTTCACTTGCTAAAGCACTCACCTTTTTTCTAAAATTTAGGTTTGTAAAAGTAGGGCGCGGGTGGTATGTGGGTCAAACCGCACTTAGGCTGTTTTTGCACGCTTACGAAAAAGTACCGCCACGCCAGTATTCCGCCGTAGTACAAGGCGACAGCCATTGCTTGTTGCAAGGTACTTTTGGGAATAATTGTGCGCGTCAGTGTGAAATGGCTTAATAAATTCACCTAACTGCTGTAATAACCACGTGGAATGATGATGGAGTTGAAAATGAGATGGCAAGTACAGTTAAGCATGTGGAAGGGAGGGGGTGGGAGTAGAGCTGGCAGTCAAGGTCACATTCCTCACGCGTTGCCGCATTGCAGTTTTGAATATTTAACTTAATACTTTGAAAATCCATCATTCTTTTATAATTCAAACTGTACACTTAGCACCTTTAAACAACCTGTAAGCATGGTTATTAATATAAATAGTTTCACAAAGTTTGATATAAATCTCAACTAGTTTTGTTTGTTTTATGTGGCATGAAATAGCCCAATACCAAACTGGATTGTGTTTTCAGTTATGAAACATAGCGCCTTCAAAGCCTACTTACGAAAATACATGTTTAATTCTACGATTTTCACGAAGGCCTGTAACTTCAAAAAGTAGTTACAGTTAGGTGTTTCATACCATCTTCCATAAATGGCCAATAAACGCCACACAAAAATTACACTAGTAGTAATTATGAATGTAATTAGTTTTTATCATATAAAAATATATGTTACTGTACAAATGCATCACAATAAGAGAAAATAATGTTTCTTTCAAGTTCATGACAGTATAAACATGCGTGCAATGCATCTTTATGTACAAAAGACAGAAGCACAAGTACTCACGTTTTAGTACTCGACAGATACACATAAAAATAGGACAACACATAATCGCGGAAGCGCGCATTGCAACGTTTCGCTGCTTAGAGCAGCTTCCTCGGGCAAAGAGACATCTTTCTAAATTCAACATTTTGTCGCATCACGCTGTAGTTATACGTCATTCATTACAACAATGAAAACACTTTTTTGTTTCAAAGTTAAAAATACAGCCCCCAAGCACACAGAAAAGTGCTGACTCGGACAAGAAACAACACACTTGCGCTTAAAAGTGCCTAACACCACGTATATCACCTTCTTGTAACAGCACATACAAGAAAACCACAGATTGTCTGTTAGCTATAAAATACGCCAATAAGAAATCAGGAACAAAACACATACAGAATTTTGTTATTGGTTCCTATAGTATTCACTGTGACCAACTGCTGAATGCACAGTAAAAACGAATTTTACGAGTGTTTATGCACAGTTGCAATCAACACTGTAAAACATGTTTCATGTTGTTACACTTGCACAAAATATATTTGTCCGTTATTCATCCGTAAATAACAGCAGAAATGTACACACATAACTGTTGAATGTCTCAAAATCCGTAACATTTTATCGTCATCCGTAAAACTGTAAAATGCATGTACGTTCTGTACATTTGACAGACAATCCGTAAAAGGTGGCAGGTATGGACATTTCTATCTGCCATGTTTGTGAGATCAGAGTAGCCAACTCACCGATGTTTCCATTATGCCTACTAATTAAATGTACTAAATATTTATGCAAGTCATTATTTTACCAATACTAGTTAAAAGTATACGCCAACAATAAAAAATAATGATATGCGTTTTAGAATTTAAGTGAAATTTCAAATTTTCAATGTGTTTTTTACCAATAACACTGTTGGTAGTGAATCAGGCAGTTGTGCAAAGTTAATTGTTTTCCAACTAATTGTGAGTGAGATAAGCAACCGGGAATACCAGTACGGTTAGTATTTATCTCTACAATAAATTTTTTGAGGTGATAAAATTATTTGTGTAATTTTCATGCTGATTTTGCATTTTTTTTGCATATAAAAGCTTTGTTTTTATTCTAGATCTGATATCGGAACCGGAGAACCAAAACACAATTCCAAGAATTGAAATGGAACCAGAACTGACAAAATTATGGAAGCGACCCATCACTAGTTTAGGTTGAAATATTTTGCTAATTAACTAATTTCAGCAACAAAAATTCTTATAGAAATGAAAGTGGCGAAAATTCGATTTCCTTTTTTGTACACTGAATATTCGCAAAACCCTAGTTAACAGAATAAACAGCGAATGTGTAAACTCATTACCATTTACGGCTTTGTGTGGACTACGTTGCCCGCACTACACTATTTTCTGATCAGAATACTTCGTTTCACAACATTGATTACACATAATTTCGCAAACACACAGACAAACTAATTGAAAGGTAACACACCAAAGTATTTGGCATTTCGTGCAAGACTAGCCTCGTCCTGTCCTTCCCACTGTGCACCACGTAATAGAGGAACTTGCAGATGAAGTGAGTCTGCTGGGAGACATCACCATCACGACCGGCGATCAAGGTGAAGTTATGAAACAAGTCGCTGAGCGCTGATTGGAGTGGCTCCTTCACCGTCATTGGCTGGTTCTGCAGCGAGCGACATGATGTGCTGCTACTGGATGTGTTGGAGTTTGGCGTGCTGGTGCCTGTCGTACTGAACAAAGCCGCAGTATCTGCGGTTTCCGTCACACTTGAGGTTGTACGTGCAAGCTTTGCTATTGGACACAGGCCTTCGATATCCTACAACAAAATTATTTTGTGTATGTACACATATTCTGCCAGAATTGAAAATGGAAACAATTTAGACTTAAGATACTTTGTTATCAGTACATGATGAAAGTTACATATTTTTGTTGTAAAAATTTTACATTTCAGGTATTTACTAGAAAATATATCGACTCATTAATTTTGGGCAGAAATTTTAATATTAAAAATATTACCAACAGCAAAACGAGTCATTAAGGGGGATCAGTACCTGCCATTTCAAAATAATGAAACTCCTGCGTTTAATTTGGCTTGTACATTTTCTATTGTGTTTTAGACATCAACAAGGCACATGCCAAAGCTTCGTACATTGTATACAGTTGGTATTACTTGACTACTTGTGCTTATACTACGTTTGTCACCATTCTTCCTCCAGAAGGTTACTAGTCAAAAGCTAAGAAAGGTACTTAGATAAATCACTTTGTATGGAACTTGCAGCATAAAGTTAAGATTTCGTAGATGATGGATACTGATCTCCTTTAACACAGGCATAGAGCTACAGAGAGAAAAAAAAGAGAGAGAAAGATGGTTTAAGAAAAAATGTGCAAAATTAAAACTGGAAAAAGGAGCTGCTTCACTGTGAATTTAGCAACCCGGAACATATGGTCTAGAAAGCCGCGTAAAGGAAATTTATACATAATGATGTAGGACACAAATAAACAGACAGTAAATGCTACAAATAATGTATTTACTTGCTTCTAAGATGCAAATTTTTTAAGGCTTCCAGAGACCTAAAAATAGCCTGTGTCTTAGAATCGATGGCGTCTCACATTTGCCAGCATTTTTAAAAGATGTAGCAAAAAAATTTAGTAAAAAAAAGTTTGTTCCGTGATTTGCTAGCATGTACATACTTACAAAGCGGGATTTCACATCATAAATCTAGGAATAAGCATCAAGAAAAACCCCGTCTCAATTCACATGTCGCAAACAGTAACGAAAACGAGTTGTATTTGAGTCTTAGGCCGCTTTAACACTGCAGCGAAGCACACAGCCACATGCCTCACGTGCTGAGCGATCGATAACACAGCGGAAGTTGTCAAGGTCAAGAGGTAATGTCTGAACTAAAAAACAATGGTACAGAAAAAAAGACGTGTGGCGTAGAAAAACGGTGATAACACTAAAACTCCACAGTGGTCTAGTTATCAGAAGTTTTTTTTGGTCGCTCTTGTTCTTCACTGGCTTTGTTGTTATTTAACTGCAGAAGTTTGTGTACTTTGTGTACCCAATGGCATTTACTAGCGATTTATTGTGCTTAGCTGTATAAATGCAATATGGAGAGCGCTAGTAGAAAATCATACGAAGGAAAGTTTACACGGCAAGTTGTAACTGTGTGATGTGTTTTGAGATTGGAGTGTTTTCATTTTTGCTTCTTTTATGAAATGAGATACGTGCTTGTCCTTTTTGTCTTTTTTTATGGAAAAAAAAGTGCAGTCTCTATCTCCACTTTACCTTCCGGATCTTCTACCATACACAGTAACAACAGATGGCAGTGCTGTTGTAACTAATGTCAACAACGGTAAAATTAAATTTAATGGCATATGTTAGTGATCAAAGAGATTTCGGTTAGCATTTAACAGTGAGGGTTTAATCACTGGTGGCAGACAACATGAGGTAAGTATGGAGCAGTACCGGAATGAACTTACAACATGATCCAACACTATACCTACGTGTGAAAATCTGGGTTAAACCCATTGAGAATAGAACCTAGATCATCTCCGTGTGAGGCTAGAACCTTAGGTACAGCTGTGCCCCAGAAAGTAGGTAACCTGTAACGCGTTTACAGTGCTTCTAATACAAGCTGCAAGGAACAACAATGCCAGTCTATTTGTTAACTTCATAAGTGCATAGAACTACTGAAAATCTTCTCACATCAGACTCAACTTCTCTCCTGTTCCTCTTCCGACTGTTGCTTTGTGCTGGCGTCAAGTTGTTCTGGAACTCCAGCGCAGCAAATATGCAGTAGGCACACAATTTGGCCAATGCAGACGCCTGTGGTTCCACAAGTTCTTCACTCCTATGACACACACAAGACTTCTACAGTTATAACAGCAAGACATTAACTATCAGGCCGTTCCACTGCCATAGTCCTAAACTGCTGACGTAAAAAAATGTGCTTAGACATAAAACCAGAAAGAATAAAAGAGGATGGCAGCACTAAAATACTCCAGAATCATTACGCAAGAAATGAGTAAATAAACTACAAAATTGCTAAGATTAAAGATTTGCACTCAAGTTTTGTTATAGGTGATTCGGAATAAAGTGAACACTCAAAAAAGCCCTGATTTATTTCTATTTTCTGCCAGTTTATATCTTTCCGCTACATGTAAACATCAACATTGCCACGTGCTTTTATTTACATAGTCTTGTACAATGTTTACGTTTACGTTACAGTGCTCCGATAAATTTTAGCTACAATATGTACTCATTAAATGCACGGGTGTTGAATATGTGCTATACTCAGTAGTTATCTTAGTTATAAATACCTGCGAGTAAACGTCTTATAACACTGGTTTCTCTGCGTCTACTCTAACGGCGCTATTACCGTTACGAATCTCGTAAATGCATGCACAGTATATTTGAACTTTTAAATTAAAACCGCCACTAAAAACACACACGACACACGCAACTCAAGAATTCAAGTTCCGTTCAGTATACTGCAATAAACGATGATGACACACGTAAAGAGAAAAAATAAATAACGTATTTTCTTAATGTGTGAAACAGGGAAAAAATGCTGTTTCTATTTCCAGATACTCAGGCTGGCGATCATAAAACATAACTTACATTACTAATGACTTCACATAATTTATCAATGATATTCATGAACAGTCACTTCTAATACTTTTATAGTGTTTATCAGAAACCGATATTCATTACATAACGGACAAACAAACTGAATGACGCAATTCACTTACAAACGGCGCAAACCTAACTCTTGTGCCATCTGTCGGTGAAATTTTAAACTACCTCTGTGGCGCAAAGAGTTAGCGGCATGTGCCAACGATAATCGACTCAGTTGCGTCGCTTTGTGCTGCCGCTAATAAAATAAAATTGTACAGTCCGTAGGTACGTCAGTAAGAACTTAAATAAAGATTTTAAAGTATATTAAATACAGAGAGGTCGTTTGCAAGTGATGTTGTTTCACTAATGCTGTATTCAAATAAGAAAATACATGGGACTACATGCAATTATTCGCTACCAACCATACAAACAATAATGTAACTGTTGTTAATGTTGGCTTATATGCAGTAACAGCTAGTGATTTTTTTCAAAGGTTAAATCTTTAGTGCTGACTTTATTCCGAATGGCCTATAGTTCACTCTTACTGTACCTGACAGTAAATAAATTAAATTTAACTACATATGGGTGCTCTGTTACCAACAAAAGATTTGCCTATTTCATTACACCATAACTTGCATAAATCACACCTGTATTCATTTCTCAAAAATACAACATTTCAAAAAATGCAATAACAGTCTGAAAAAGTAAGAGACATGAATGTGATGATGCACCTAACAGCAGAATCCTAGAACTGTTTCCATCAAAACTTCTATGTTTTCCCATGTTACAGGTCAATCCTGTACAGACAAACACACATGCACTTATCAACATGCCTAAAGCCCAGTACACACAGGCATCTTTCTTGTACAAGAAGATGAACACTTTCTTGTTCACCTCGACTTGTAGCAAACTTGTATCGTGTGAACGGCCACCGAGCATACTAGTGACTAGCATACAAGGACTTGTATACTAGCTAGTGCGGGATAGGGAAGGTCCTATTTTCATTATCTTTCTTATACAAGTAGAATGTAAACAAACAATTTTTATGCACGTGCAAATGTTTCTGAACAAAATAGCTTACACATAAGAAACATTTTAAATAAATAAAGTCTTTGCTGAACAAAATATGCTATTAAAGAATATTTGCTGATCGTGCACCATGTCATTTTACATCTGGATATAATTAACTGGAGACAATAATTCCATTTTTGCATTTTAAAGCTTATGTTAGGTGCAGGTACAATAAATATTGCACATATTACCTCCAATTCTCGAAATACAGCCATAAAATCTGTATTCAAATTTTAATGCTGTACACCAGATTGTACAAGAAAGTCGGCCGTGTGAACTAAACAATTCATTTGGTAGGATGCTAGCTAGAACACTAGCCAGTGTTCTCTTTCTTGTACACATTTGATGCTCACTTTCATGTACAAGAAAGATGCCAGTGTGTACTGGGCTTAAGAGTTTTTTTATATATGTAGTACTGTATATATATAAAAATTCCTGTGTAAAAATATGTTTATATAAAAACTTTAAGACCTTTTGAACAGAAATTGTGTAGCTGAGGGGAAGTGTGTTTCAATTTCTTTTCTCAAGCAGCTGGATCACAGTACATTGCCATCCTTCTTTATCTGCTAGGTGAATAAAGATGTCAACAAAAATTTAAATATTAATGTTCTGTACATGTGTTCATCAGGTTAACACAATATATCTTATCTATGGTCATCGGTACAGAAGGTTTGAACTGACAGTAGAAATCTGCAACTCCAAAGCTCAACACAAAGAGGGACACATAGTCAAATTTAACTTGTATGTTGCCTGGGTGGTATGTTTCCCAAGCTTTGAAACAGCTGACAGTTCTTAGCTGTCATCACTTCTTGGAAGAATAACAGGAATACAATCACTCTCATCCTTGTACTTGTAATTAGAGACATCTCAAAATGCAAAAGTAGGATGGTGACCCAAGTTTTCATACCAATCAACAGGCTACCAACAAATAGCCATGCCCCAAAAGCAGAACAGCAATAAAGCAAGCTCCTAGCGGCACCAATAGATAACCATTTTATTCACAGTTATGGTAGATACCATGTCCGAGAAGTGAATTTAAAGGGGTGGTTCATAGAGACTGGATCCCATCCATAATATGTACTACAAAAAATGTTATTCTTTACATTTGTAACTCTTTTGCTGTAGGCACTGAAATAGTAATTCGAAGCACATGGAATCTAGTACTAAGCACATGTAATCTAGTACTAACGTTCAGCCTGTGATCCCCACTAAGTACTGTTCTGAGTGCTGCCTTGGCCGAAATGTAAACAAGTAAGTAGGCCGGCATTACAAAACCCTCCTCTTTCTGAACCACAGCGAAAGAAGGCCAACTGGACGACATTATAGGGCACTGTAGCGAGCCGAACAGGACTGTCTCATTATGGTCACATAGAAGACAAGATGTGACGCCAGAGAGAAGGTCGCTGGTTCGAGTCCCTAGACGAGCTACTCGCCATTAGTCGACTACAACCACACAGCCTTTGGCATCATGAACAAGGTGGGAACGTCAGCTCTCATTAGGCCTGTAGTTAATCCATTCTTGTCAATTAATTATAATCCGCTCAGTTAAAACTGCTCCCATCCAAACTCTTAACCATGTAGGCTTTATATTTAACTTTATATAAACTTGTAGAACCATTCTTATTCACTTATTCATTCATCCCTATAATTCTCCTCTGTTGCGAAGCCCCTAGTGTAAACCATTTTTAATGGTTCACAACAGTATGTTAAACAGTTTGTCTATCCCTCATTTCTTTATAATTAAGCGAAAGCTTACTCTTTGTAGATAACAAGGCAATGACAGCTAGAGTTACACGCTTGTCTCACGGCCGGCAGATTACACCCCCCTTCCCACTTTATACCTTCCCAAACTTCAGCATGGGCAACAACCTGCAATGGGTTTCCCGGAAACTGTCAATATTCTCACCTCTTAGCGAAAAAATGCCCAGCAGAGTCCACCTTGTAACCTTTCCCTTCTCCTTCAGCTCACTTTCACGCGTATACTAACGCCGGTAAAGACAATCTCTATTACAGTATGCACAACAGAATATTTCGTACCCCGCCTCTAACCACACCCAACAACTGAAAATGACAATCACATGTCTTGTATGTATGTTATTTTTTTAGTTTTGGCAGTTTTTAATAGTTCATTCAATTTTCCTGGTGAAGTGAGAAACTTCTTATGTTGCAATCTCCTCCAGGCTGTAGGGTTTCTAGTGCAGACGTTGTGGTCAGATCATCGGCTTCATGGAATTTCTCAGTGATGCAGGTGATTAATGCACATTTACCTTTGTCTGCTTAGAGTATTGGGCCCTGGCGGAGCTATGAGTGACTGTGTCACTGCCAAGCGAAGTAAAGAGGGGGAAAGAAAACAAGAAAAAAGAAAAAAAATAGGATGTGTTATCAGCACTACACATCAGCAGGGCGAGCGTCTGGAAAGTAAACACGACTGGACAATAGGTAAAAACGGCATAAGTGAATAAGTTTGGACTCGATAGTGCCGTTTTTGCATTAACTCGACTCTTGCTGCACACACACAATATCTGGGTGTGCCATCCTTGAAAGAGGTACAAGTACCGAACACAGTACAGCACAAACAAAGGCTATATTCAAACTTCACTTGATTTATTTGATTCATTCTTTTGATGTCGCATAGGATAGAAGCCCAGCCTCGCAGCCTAAGAAAAAAAATGTTTGAGAAGGCATCTGTGCTTGGTGTTATTTTTTGTGACATGGATTGGTCATACCGATCTTCGTAGGTGTGATTTTAATCGGAAGACGCCTGTCTATTGATATAAATTTAAACTTCAGTTATTAGTTGCCATTTTATGTGAAAAGATACGGATGCCGGAGACATTGCATTCGCGAGAAGACACTCGGTGCACTGTGTTTTTTTTTCTCCAGGACATGGGTCGGTCATACCTACTGTTCAGTGGTACCCTTTTAATCGGAAGATGTCCATCTTGTGAAGTAAATTTTTATTTTAATGATAACTTGTCTTACTTTCCTGCAAAACTGTATGAAAATCAGGACCCCATTGGATACACTTTGAAGAAAAAATTATATTTGAAAATTTTGTAAGGGGTTGGGGGTGAAATTGGCCTCAATCGATTTTACGAATGTCATAAATGGAACCGTCAGTATTCGTAAAATCGAGGGTCTAGTGTATTTCATTCCAGGAAACCTGTGGATGTGTGAAAACAATGTATATTCATGGCACCTTAATAACCTACATAAATCACTGTAAGCAAATTTTTAAATTTATTTTTACCCCTAAACTCAAATACTGTACTATATTTGTGCTGGTACAGATCTTCAATATGAACATTATGTGTCCCATAACATTTAAAAATTGTAAAAATTACAGGTAACATGTGCAGTGCGGCACATATTTGATACAACGGCAGCCCACTGCGAGGACACAGTGATCTGGCAACAGCACACTGCAAGCCAGGTGGTCTGCCACCGCTGACGTCGCAACACAGCACAGCTTGATGTGCCACACTGTTTCTCTCCGCCCTTCAATGCCAAGGACATGTGGGCCCCGGGGGCCCAATGGTCACACCATTCGTCTCCCACCAAGGCGATCCGGGTTCGATTCCTGGCGGGGTCAGTCCCTGGATTTTCGCATGTGGGAATCGTGCCGGACAGTGCAGTCGGTCGGCAGGTTTTCTCGGGGATCTCCCATTTCTCCCGCCCCTTCATTCCGGCACTGCTCCACACTCACCTCATGTCATCCCTCACCAGTATTGAAGACCTCGATGTAAAGTTCTGACCAGATTCTCTCACTCACACTCTCACTCCATGGATGTGCGCTGGGCAGAGGAGGGTCTCCACAAACATTGATAGAATGACATTAGATAATACTATTTCTCTTTGTCAACCAAACATGTATAATAATAACGGAACAAGCACAACTACGAATACATAGGCATGAATATTTTGCAATTGTCTGTGAACACATCTTGCTTGTATGATGTGCATATAAATTACAGAAAAGAAAAGGATTAGTAACCTAAACATAAAATATTTTGACCGTAGTTAGAGATATTAGCAGTTTCGCTTTTAATGCTGCATCACTACACTATAATAGTATTAGTGCGTGTTTTTTTTCTCCACACATATGAATGAAATATTTTACATCAATGTTAACATGGAGGAAAAGGACAAAGTTTTTATTTATCGTGCTTTATTTTGTAACATATGAATGCTACACTAGTTTTTTTTCCATACCTGCAGCAAATTTCTGCGACAGACATGTTATCTTTTAGTAAATGTAGAATTTTTATTTTGTCAGTCAAACTAAGAAACTAAGAACTTTGTGATTTTGCTTCAATTTAGAAGAATCACTACAGCCTTTCAATTTTACGGGAATTTATGCTGCAAGCAACAGATTGTATAACTGCAAGCAGTAAATGTACTTCAAGACCGTATTCGTGGTTGGAACGGGCGGGCAGCAAGCGAACAAACCAGACAATGTAACTAAATACACGTATTCAATGTGGAAGCGGTTTGCAAGCAGGCGATGCAGGAGATATAAAATAATTTTGTTTTGGATATGTGCAATGAGTGACAAGCAAGATGGATGTGAGTGAAGTACCGCTGACGCCCAGACCGTCAGCCACATGCACAATCAACACAGCATCACTTCCTTGCTGCTCCCGCCTACTTACCACCCGCACCTTGTACACTGCGACAGAGCAAATAGACACTGTGTAAGGAATCAGATACTGTGGCTGACAACACGAGACTAGCTGCTCTCGTACGTGGTGAGTGGTATGCCAGTAGTTCGTGTGACAAACTGTGCATGGTGAACAGGAAAATACAAATTCTTAAGAATTTAATGTTTATATTTTTAAGCTGGTAAAAACCACGGATACGAAGTATGCAGATAAGGTGACTGTATGATATAAATTATGAATTATAATGTTAACATTCAATAAATAAGTATGATGTATAACCATGGTTGTATTTGCATTTTTTGTACAGTAGAAGCTCGGGATACTATATTGTGGGGTAATTCATGTCCCCCAAGCTAATGTACCAGAAACTTCACAATCCTACTACTATGTATTTCAAAGGGACATTTGTTTTGCCGGTCAAACGATCAAACAAGAGGGGCGGAGAAGGACAAAAGGCAGCGGACAGGAAGCGGCAATGCACGTGTTCAAAGTTTGACAGGTCGGATGTGTTCATTAGTCGCCAGGAATCTTGACGTCTCGCTGTGCGGCGGTGCGGAAGGCCTCTTGTTAGGGGTGGTGGGAGTGGAGGAGAAAGTATTGCTTGGAAGGGGGAAGGGGCAGAAACTGGCACTAGGAAATCCCCAGCCGCTACGTGGGTGAGAAGTGATTGTCACAGCTGACGACACACTAGCAGCTGCCAACAAGAATTTATTGCAATCAGTTCAGTTTTTTATGTGGTGTGATGTCGCAGAAAAGAAAGGCTTATTCGGTGAAAGACAAGCTAAACATTAGGTTTGTTCGCGTGGTCTGCCAGTTTTACCAGCCGAGGGCAAGTGCCATTTTTCGCTGGCAGCGAAATGGCAGAACGGGCAGTTGCAAGTTGCTATGACCACCTGAACGATATCTGGCAGTAAACAAGCATGTTGTTTTGAAAAACAACCGCGAAAGTTTGTTTTGAAAGTTTAGCATTGAGAACTCAGCTTAGCTTCCCGACGTATTTTCGTAATTACGTTAATAAATACAATAACTTTCGTTTAGGCCTATAGAATGGAAAACAAGAGATCGCAGGACTTCCCACGCAAACTAATAGCATTGGAGACGAAAGAATTTAATACCCATAGCAGAAAAATACGTTTTTAACGAGACTTGCGATTTGTTAACATTCATTCTTCAGTACACAGTGCGAAGATTGATACAACGTACGAAGTTATGATGCATGTATTAAAATCGTCTTTGTAAATTTTTGTAGGAATGTTCATACTAGTGTAGTTTCACAATAGGCTACTTAGTCAGAGGCAATTCAGTTAGGTAGGTCTAAACAACTTTGCTGCTGACGAACATTAG